>JANAVB010024881.1:0-108759 GCA_029216955.1 Iris pallida
TATATATATATATATATATTATATATATATATATATATATATATATATAGATGCTACTATATTTATTATACACACACATATTTATATACATTATATATATAATATATATAATATATATATATATATATATATATATATATATAATATATATATATATTATATTGTTTAGATATTTTTTTTTTGTGTATACAAGAAAACATATTATATATGAAGGTGTATGTGTGCATATATATATATATATATATATATCTATATATTATATATATCTATATATATATATATATATATTATAATATATATATTATATATGTATGTATGTATTTATGTAAATAGGCATTTATAGATAATATAAGTATATATGTGTAATAAATATAGATAGCGTGTATACAGAAACAATTATATATGAAGGTGTATGTGTGCATATATATATATATATATAATATATATATATATATATATATATATACATCATATGTATGCATACGTATATTATATATATATATATATTATCTATATATATATATATATATATATATATATATATATATATATATACGTATGCATACATATGAGTATATATATATATATATATATATATATTATATATATATATATATATATATATATATATATATATATATATATATATATATGCATACGTATATTTATATATATACACACACATATTTATATACATTATATATATATATATATATATATATATATAATATATATATATATATATTCACAACAGTTGCTAAAAATATAAAGGAATATGTGTAGGTATATATAAATTCTAACTATATATATGGGTGTGTTGTGTATAAAAATACGTATATGCGTATGTTATATATAATATATACGTGTGTGTATATATATATATATATAGATATATATATATATATATATATATAGATATATATATATATATAATAAGAAAAAAAAGAAAGAAAAGGAAATAGGAAAAGGATTAGGCAAGCAAAACCAAGTCAGCCCGAGAGTAATCCCATCCCGAACTCAGCAGCCCACAGCCTGAGAACCCAACCCGAGCAGGCCCATGCCAGGCAGACCCAGGCCCAAATTTCCCCCATCAAGTGATAAAAACCCCCTACCAGCGGATTAGCCCGACCCTGACCCTGCTGTTAACAGCAAACGCCTACGTAGGACAGAGAGGGAAGGAGTTGGCGGAAACCCTAACATCGACCTCAGACCTGACGTGCCTCCACATCGCCGATCGTGACCACCGGGCGAGCGCCGGCCAGGGCCGCCGCCAGTCCGCGCGCGCGCGGTGGTGAAACAACAAACGCAGCCACGGGGCAGTCTTCGCGACGCGTTTTCTCGATCACCGTGTGATCATTTTGCACGTCGTTTTCGTAGGTACGTTCACAACCCATAAGGCTATATATCCCTTCACATAGACTCTTTTTACTCGCACCGTACACGACGAGAATCGAGTTCCAAAACTGGAAAAAAATCTCGATTTTCTGGGTATAGAAACTGCCCCAACGTCCAATGTTTGCGGTCGATTTACGACCAGAACATCGCGAACTTTGGAAAACCACGTGAACAGACTTCTAGAAAACATAACCGAGATCAAAATCCTATTTTTAGTTTAATTTTTAGAGTTTTATTTTCTGGTTAAAATTGATTTCAAAATAGGAAAAAATCTGTTTTTAAAAACTATAGAAATTCTAGAAATCCTCCGATACCACGTGCGTCCCGCCAAACTGGACGACTTGGTCGCGAACCGCAAGCATCGAAAGGTGCATAATGGCTTCATGGACGTGTGGACTTTGACGGAATTCAAATTGGTCGTGTGTGCGCGACGAATTTGATGCGTATCCGTCAAAATTTACCGTATCGGTCTTTGTGCAAATTTTCCAATTACTTTGTGCACGCTCGTCAGATCGAGACAAAACTTACGCCAATAGGACCATATCATTTTTCTGGTCCTGTATACCAAGTTTGGTCCAATTCTGAGACAGTTGAATCGGACACCGTTTTGTGGGACCATGGTCCGACTCAACGGGCAATTTTGTGCACGGTCCGCCGGAATCCAACTCTGGACATACGGTTGGGTTCGTATCGGAAAACCGAACATGTTGACATATAGTTTGACGACTTTAGAGACCGTTGACTCTGGCATGCTTTTCGGTGCAAAGAGGGTCCAACGGCGGACACCGTTTTGACCCAAAATTACCGTTTTGTCCCTGTGTCCAGAATTGGACTTAAGGACAGGCAATCCTAGCTAATTTGACTATTCTGAGAATATTGGTACTGTTTATTTCAGCATCTGGAGACTTCTGTATATGTTGACTGATTGTGGCTCATTGAGTGGTATACTGTTATTGGTTTCACCAGCAAAGGACCTCAGGCAAGTGCACTTTCTGATTGCTTTCGATTCATAGTAGTCTTTTCATTTAATGTCTATACATATATCTTGCTGCTTGTTGACACGCCCGTCACACGGAGTAGTCGGGAGGGGAATATCTTAGTAGACATGTGGACTACCCAGAACTATCTCCCGTGTCTTTCGTGAATGATAGCAGCTGCACACGACACGTGCAGTGTGTCGTATTTACCCCCTAGCCGTTCACATGTCGAAAATGATATTTCACACCACCTAGGTAGATGTCTTCTATTTTTTCCTTTTCATCTCCACCGTGCCATGTCATCAGTACTTTCCAGTTTTTATATCTCATATGTTATTTTCATGTCTTGTTAATTCTATTGTGTTTTCGTATTGTCGTCGGTTTGTGTACTTGTTCCATTCCTGACTGGAAACTAACATTTTTCAGGTTAGCTGTGGCTTCACTTAGCTTGGGAGATTCGGGTGTACTTGTAGGCAGAAACCTAGAAATAGATAGCAGTTGTATTCATTTTCAGTAATTGTAAAATCTTGTATTTTCTTTAATTATAAATGTTGTAATCAATTTAGAAATGTAAATGAGCAGCAAATGTTATATTTTGAGCATTTATTTCTTGCGGGCTTGACAGCGTTCTACCGCCGACTCTGCGGCGTAGGCTGGCTTGGACACGTCTCGTATCCGAAAAAGTGGGTGCGGGTCGTGACAGAAGGCTCCCCTTAAATAGGTTGAGAAAACTCCTAATTAGATAAGGATCATGAATCCTAATAGATGAATATTCCCATTAATTTAATTCAAAATAAATTAAAAACTAGATTAACCCAATCTTTATCCAATATTAATCATACTAATAATTTAAAATAATATTTAGTATCATCAAAATAATTTAAATAATATTAGATATTATCATATTAATTTCAGGTTTGTTTACAAAAAATTAGAATCTTATTTAAAATAATTGGCTAAGCTTTTTTACTATTCAAAAATAGTATGACTTCACTTTTGTAGAAATAAAAGAGAATTTTATTTTTTAAGCGCAATATTAAAAGTAAATAAAATTTTTAAAATAGGGGAAAAAACCAAAATATTAATTAAATTTTGGGGGTTTACATTCTACCCACCTTAAAAGAATTTTGTCTTCGAGATTAAAACTAAAGCGCAATTTATGAATAACGACAATAGAAGAATCAAGGATGCGGTATCTTACTACGATTATCGAAACACACGATCAAATAAGTTTTTCAAACGAATGATCAATAAGATTACGTTAGAAAATGATCAAATTGGATACAAATCAAGTAGTCAAATGAGAGTTTGAAATGAAGTTAAGGGAGGTGATCAAGCATGTGGATGAGATCCTAGTTTCTAATCGTATATGCAGGCTCGTATCAATACAGTTACATAACCGATAAGATATGCTCCGACCTGCATAGCCCACTATAAAAACATGTAATGTCCCAGACTCAATATACGTAGGACTAGGAATACGTAACATGGAAGTTGTATGTGTATGCAGGCTACTCCAATATATGGAACCTACGAATACACACATAAGTTGTATTATATTAACTCCAGCTTATGACAATATTTCATGGTCACAGGCGATATTTATATCCCATCCATAACACAATGAAGGACGAACTAATCAATTATATCAACTATAATGTAAAATAAAGTATCTGTCGGGTGGAGACAAATCTACTACCAAGCGATTGTAAAGAATAGGAACAAATACATGACATAAAGAATAACAACTAAGAGAAAATCAGATAGGCTCAAAGGGCGAGACCTCCTCGACTGCAAGAAAATAATCTAGTCTAGAATCATACTCCTCGGGATACTGTCGATCATCTATAATTGAAGAGATCATCAGATCCTCAGAGGAATGTAACAAGATACATGATAGCATGTCTATGAAACATAATATAAAAGCAGATAGCATGTGCCAACTACTACAACTACTACAACTACTATATATATATATATATATATACACACACACACACACCACACACACACATTTACGAAAATATGAAGTGCTAGAGATCAGTGAACTCGTGGTGAAGAATCAAAGCATAACCCCTCGTGGGCCTTTAGGTTAACAAGAAACCATAGCCCCTCGTAAGACTCTTAGGTTAAGAAGCAAACCATAGCCCCTCGTGGGCCTCTTAGGTTGAAAAAAAGATGAAAGAGAAATAGAAGGAATATGCAGTTCAACATCATGCACACGTCTCCCATCCCCACGGCATACAAGACTATACAACATGGTATAACATAAAAAATTCTATAATAATGATCAGGTTAATGGGTTCTGCTTTGCAACTTCGGTCTAAAGCCGATCGTAGCATAATGGCCCAACCCAACAACCAAACAACCAAACAAGGATATGGGTTTAACCACGTACTGTCATGCCCCAGTCCTAAAATACAAAGAACTAGGCCACGTGGGAATGGCCAGCTACGTGTTCCTCCGACTTGAATACGTGTACGTTGTCAAGATGAGGTAAGAAATCTAAGTAACCAATATAACATCCACAATACTAGCTACAATACTAAAAACTAAGAAAGAAAATAACCATAGAAGACTATATAAGAAGGCATCACCAACCGATACTTAAATCCTGAAGAAGTACTCCCAACACATGTATGGCAGATCTCAGTAATAACATGGAAAGAGACTAGGTCCTTAGAAGGACATAGCAAGATACATAATATACAAGCCTACTGTACAATTTATGTGACATGCATGAAATAGACAATAATGAAACTATAATATAATAATAAGATTAATGTAAGTACATGGTGAGGTAACAAGAAACATATAATCACATGTCATAGTACTGTGATGTTAAGAGTGGCTATAAAGGAATTATATAACCGCATCCATGTGTGGTACCTACGGTCCTATAGAGAGTAGTCTTGTGTGGAGCTTCCAAACTATAGTAAATCTCTATCGTAGAACCTGTGTGGAACTCCCGAATAGAGGGTGGTCAAATAGCCAATCATAGTATCGAACAAAGGTCCAGTTAAGTCGAGTCAAGTCAAGTATTCTAGTCGATTCAAGTCAGGTCAAGTCAAGCTTATACTCAATAAGATAAATTATACAAGTGGTAAATAAAAACAAGTACAAGGGCATAAACAAGTAATAGAGTATAGAACTGATAACATGAAAAGTAACAATAATAGATAAGCATGCATAAATAAACTATACATACTGGCAAGGAATACTTGCCTGGAGTTTTGTCCAATTCGTGTTGCGACTGCAGGTTTACAAAGTTGTATCCAAGCCTAGGCACGAACTACAGTTGCTACAGTCATCCAGAATCTACTATAACCCAAAACAACCAATCAAGAATCACACACATATATCTCTACCTAAGCACCGTCCTTAATAGGTTTGTTTTCCAAAAATAATCACTTAACAAAATCCCTTTATTTTTGTACCAAATAATTTTTACATATAAGAACACCTATTATAGGGCATAATCTATATGATAAATATATGTTTCCTAGCAAGGACTTGAGTACTAAGGATATGTCTAAAGTTTGGCATGTAAACATTGGGGTTTTAAGCCCTAAACATATCAAGCAAAGATCTAAATTCAGATTTGTCACACCTCACATATAGGTCGTTTGAGCACAAACTAGGCATGTTCACTTCAACAAATTTTTCGTACAACCTAAGAATTATGGCATTTAATTTTAGGTAAATATGACTAGGATATGTAAAACATGTTCACTGAACCAAATACCACAAACACATGTAACGTCCAGTCCCAAAATACATAGGACTAGGATATATAAACATGCAGCTACATATCAAATGGGCTCCAGCCTAGCTCGAATACGTATACGATGTCTATGTAAGGTAGTTATATCTCTATATCACTATAATAATTCTATATATCAATCCACTGAAATAAATCTTTCGTAAGACCAAGTGCACTAATGTTGGTCTGGCATTAACACACCAGATGCTACAATCAAAAAAGAATAGATAACATATAATAAAGTGGATCAGACTCTATTACAATCGTCTGAACAAGCTCATAGAAAAGAATAATGCTTGAAAAACTAGGTCATATCAGCAGAATAAAGTAATATAAAATAAATATAACGTCGGATGAATATAACGAAGATATCAACCAAATGTATACTTGAAATCCTGAAGAAACAATCATCGACTACCCTTCTATCTATAATAGTAGCTCAGCAAAATCTAGAGAAATTATCAGGTCCTCATGGGACATAGCAAGATACATAATATACAAGCCTACTATATAGTTTATGTAACATGCATAAACTAGACATAAATAAAACTTATGAAATAACAATATGAATAAGGTAGTACATGGTAAGGTATTAAGAGACAGATAATGACATGTCATAGTATTGTGATGCTAAAAGTGGCTAATAAAGGAATCATATAACCGTAGTCCTGTGTGGTACCTACGGTCCTATAGAGTAGTCCATGGTGGAGCTTCCAATCTATAGTAAATCTTTATCTTAGAACCTATATGGGACTCCCGAGTAGATCACTTTGAGGTAATGACTGATCAACTACAGCCGAATGACGCTCTACTCACTAGGGTGTTCGTCGGATGTTTAGCAGGTGCAGCTTATGACTGGTACCGTAGTTTGCCAGATGGTTGTATAACCACTTTCTCCGGATTCAAACAAATGTTCCTGGAATGATTTTATGAGGGAACAAATGATATGACTATGTCTGCTCTCATTAAAATTAAACAGCGACATAATGAAACAACCGAATGGTTCATTAAACGATTCCGCCGTGAGGCACTCAAAATGCCTCTTGGAACTCTAGATGCTTTGACTATAGACACTTGCAAATCAAACATGTTGCCTCTAATTAGCATGTGGACTGGATCGATACAGTTCTAGGATTGGCCTTCATTCATAGTGAATGCTAAAGCGGCAGAAGAAAGTGCTGACAAGTTCAAACAATTAGGTATTCAGATGCCTAATCTTGAAAAAGATGAACATGCTACATCAAATAATGATGGCCGTCAGAACAACCGCAAGGGTAAAGAGACTTTGGCTATCAATGTCAAAGGCAAAGAAACTCTAGCCGTCAACATAGGTCAATTAACACCTACTCCAACGGTACTACCACAGAGAGCACCACGTCCGAAAGAAGAATACTCCTTTGATGAAGATGATGTCATGAGCATCTTTGATTGCCTGATCAAGAGCAATAAACTTCAACTGCCAGAGGCAAAACGGCCAGAGGAAGTAGGTAAAACTGACCACCCTAAATATTGTGTTTACCACAGATTTATCGGACATCCGACTCGAGCATGCTATGTGCTTAAAGGCAAGATCCAGAAGATGATTAATTTTGGTACAATTACTCTCCAACAAGACAAAAAGACTGTAACGGCTAACATCGTCTCTCTACAATTTAGCGATTTTCCTGCTCAACTTGTGCAGGACGGCGTCATTCCCATCCCGAAAACTACTTTGGAGATTGTTAATCTCCTACCTGTACGAACTGATGGTCTTGTTCCTTTATCTACTGATAAAGGGGAGATTATGTGGATTCATCCTGATTTAGTCGCTGACTTTGAAGCACCTTCTTCAAGTCCAAGAAATTAACCAAATACAAGTCATGTCATATGACTTCATTGGGTGAACATTATCCTCCACCTTTAACTGCTACCTTTACCTCGGCGGCAGATCCTTCTTCTTCTTCTTCTGAGACAATGCTGCCAAAGCTAGAAACCAATTATCAACCAGCCTTCCATATATATAGTCAACAATCCCGCGAACTCATGAAGAAGATGGAATATAATCTACAAAAGGCTCCCGGCCTGAATCATGGAAAAGGATCTCATGTACCTCTTTCTCTATGCCTTTCACACAACCAATCTTGTGTTGGTTTGGGTTACTGGATAAATTCTTCATCTTGTCAAAAGAAACCTTCCAAAAGCAAGATCCAGTCAAAGAGTTGCAATATGGTGTCCTTCGAACCTGTATCCGAAGAAGAGGCTTTAACTGGTACCAGGTCTGGGAGACTTTACCTGAAAGACTATTCAAAAGGTCAAGAGAACCTTGCTCTAGCTCCGGAGGCTCCTCCAGCATCATCTTCTCCTGCTGTCAATGTTCCATCGGTTTCATCACCTCCAGTAGAACCAACTCCTCCCAAACCGACGGCAGCCGACAAAGGCAAACAGTCTGTCCGCTTCGATAATGTATTAAAGAAGACTCCAGCTTTGGGACTCGAGAAGCCGTATAATTTTGATATACTAGCTACAAGGTTATCAATTTTTTAGCTACTACGTCTCTCGAAGAAAACTCAAGAAACATTGAGTGAAGCTTTGATGCAAGCTGATACTTGGCTAACACTCCTTAAGAAGCCAGAAGAAGAGCCTGTAACCTACTTTTATTGTCATAGAATGATGGAGTTGATGCCCAACATCACCTTTACACAAGATGATATGCTGCTGGAAGATAATCGTCATGACCGACCCCTCTACTTCACGGGATATGTCGATACCATGAAGGTTGATCGCATCTTGATCGACCATGGGTCTGCACTCAGCATCATGCCGAAGACTCTACTAGAAGTATTAAAGATTCCTGTACATAATCTTTTAACAACCATCACGATAATCTTGGGATTTAATTCTGGAAGAAGTAAACCTTTGGGGAAGATTCGCCTGAAAGTTTAAAAGCGGCAATCTTCGTACAAAGGTTACCTTCTACGTGATCGATAATCATGGCTCCTATAATGCTTTACTGGGAAGGCTCTTTCTGCATGAGCATAATATTGTACCATCCACTCTCCACCAATGCTTCAAATATGTAGACTTTGTCCAAAATTCAAAAATTATGGCCGTTGGACAACTTGTAATGAGCAATCCCTAAAAATTAGCTCCTGGAAATTATGAGACAGAGTTCGGCCCGAACTCTGTGTGGGGGCAGAGTTTGGTCCGAACTCTGCCTCCTTGGAGACAGAATGCTCATTTGGGCTATTGGGCTTTAGCAGTTTTGCTTTTTGTTTGTGGGACTTTTTGGTTATCTAGTCTATGGTTGAGGTACTCAGTGCGACTCAAGTACAATAGCCTAGACTCAAATAAAATATAAAATTACAGACTTCCGAAGACAAGTTCCAGCAGTATTCGTTGAGCAGTTGTCGATGATGATTGTCCGACTTGATGTGTGTACGTCGTCTATTTTGTAGCTTTGATGACAATGTATGTGTCGAGTTGGATCATGTCAAATACCGATTTGTCAATTATCAAGATTAGGTTGACTGCGATCCAGTTTGGGTCAACAAGGGACACATTGGAACCTCCATCCAGAACCCCTGTTCAAGGCTCTTCGGCATTCTGATAAGGCATTGATATTCCAACAAGCATTAGAATAATGCCTTATGAATTCCTCTCCTACTACACTCATATCTGGGTCCATTAAACCGGGATAGTGCAAATGCAACCACCCAAACAGATAAGTGTAGGGCATCTCGGTGCGAGGAAAATCTTGTCGGGCATTTTTGTCATGAAGCATAGTATACACAAAAGAGCGTAGGCCCACATTTAAGCGACAAGTCATCGCTGAAAGGAGGTCCATCTTGTAGCCAAACACGAGACGTACTGCAGCGAACAGAACACCTCGGTGGAATCGATCAACTGTACTTGCTCCAGGGACCACAAACGCCGCAGCCATATAGAAAGAAAGCCCGCCAACTGAGCATCTTTAGACATAGGTCTATAACCTTGCCTGAGGTAACTCTCGATCGGAGTACCTGCCTTGAAGGGGAACCAATCCTCGTCTAGCACGTTGTCAACGTGTTTGTATTTCTCCATCAGTTTCTGAACATCGTTGTCGCTGAGTGGCTGGAAGAAACGAGGATCACAAGCTTGAGTTTCAAATATCTTGTCCTCAAAAGCGTGGCCCAAGAATAAATATGGCAAACACTTGGAAGTGTAGCATGTACCTACGGTGGCACTCTTGTAGTATAGGGAGCATATCTTATAGTGACACAAGAGCTCCTCGAAGACAGCTACCATTTTAGGATTCTCTGTTAGCAAGATATGGAACTCCTCATATGTACTCCTCATACGGGTTGTTACCCATTGGCAGATGGGAAAGGAACTTCATCTCATGAAGGGCGAAGCCAATCTCCCCGTGAGGAGTCATGAAGGTACTAGTCTTATCATTGTACCTTTCTACCAGAGCCAAAAATATGTGGGCATTCGGACGGAAGCCACAAACCGTAGCCAGACTGCTTCATAAAGACCTATCTCAAGAAGCTCGTCCTTAAATTGGTCCAAGATCCAATTAACCAAGCAACTCCAGCGTTTCATATCTGGGTTCACCAGGACTGTCAATTGTATAGTCTGATCCGGGTATCTTTCCTCAGCTTTTGCAAATTCGTTCGCAAATATTGGTACTCTAAATGGGAATAACAGAGAGGAGCCTTCTAGAGGTACACAGCCAGGCATCAAACCCCTCAGATAGGAGCTGTACTTCTCTGAGGTGCTGTAGAATTGGTCTCTACCCTTCGGACCCAGCCTAAAACAGATCCTTCCCACTCTTGCCTGCTGTATTGGAGTTATGTCCTATGCCATTCGGTGAGGGTAACTCAAGAATTCGTATCGAGACAGTGATAGGTATCTCGATATTTCAGTGAGGTACATAATCCTGCCCTACTACACTGATAAACTCTGCCTTCCTTCTTGGCCCTGGGTTAGGACGTCCTCCTGATAGCATCTCCGAACAAGAAAGCTGGTTTCTTGTGGACTATGTTATCCACACTTTCTAAGGGCTGTCCGTTCATCAAGCATAGCAGAGTGGTATTCTCTTGAGCAGTGAGTATAGCTCTCCTAGTTTTATGAGGGTCATACTGCGGATATGACACATGTGACAGGTCTTTTTGGTATTCTGATACATTGAATGTTGTAGCAAATCTTTCAGCATTTGGATCTTCTCTGAGATTAACTATATAAAGACGATCAAATAGAAGTTAGTCTCAAAAAAGTGTCTGGTTTAATGAAACAGAATATATGACATCACAGGTTGCACAACCCTTATGTTGCACGACATTTTGTATTGCGCCACATCTATCTTACGCGATATATCAGGTTGTGCCACATCTGTTTTGCGCGACATTTTCTGTCAAATACACACTTGTATGGCGCAACATCTCAAGTTGCGTCAAATTGATTTCACATAATCAAAAAAAGCACAACTCTCGAAATATCGTGCAACATGGTTCATAAAAACGAACACAGTGTGGATAGCACGTTGTCCAAATCAAATCAAAACCCTAAAAAGGTTTGATCGATGCTTGGTTCATTGTCAAACATTCACCTTCCATTGTTGGGTTAGCTGTTTCTCGTCGTGATGAAGGGGGAGCGTACTGAGGCGCATGCGTGGATGGAGCATGAGATGAAGGCTCGGCGACCTTCTTTTCCTTCTCGACGGCGGATCGCTTTGGTGCCATCGACAAATTGTTGAGAAGTTCGGAAAGAGAAGATAGTGTTTTAGAAAAGATCAACTGTGGTAAAGAGGGGAAAGCTTAGAAGTGTACAGCTATTTATAGCCCAAATAATGAAACTGATTGTGCAACTTGCGCTCGAGAAAAGTGGAGTCGGGTGAAACAAGCGCAACTTATGACAAAATATGCATAATTCAAAGTATTTTAAAATTTTAAAGTATTTCAAATTTCAAAAACTTTGAAGGGGGTCTTGTAGAGGCTAAAAATCAAGTTGCACCACTCAAATGGAAGTCAGAACATCAAGTTGTGCCACATTATCAAGTTGCGCCACTATCAAGTTGCGCCACATTATCAACTTGCGCTACCATTAGGTTGCGCCAGAGCCAGGTTACGCGAGTGCCACGTGGCAGTCCCCTTGAGATGGCCATCATCATTACCTGACAGCTAACAGCACAAAAATCGAAGAAAATCCGTTCGAATCCCGCGCAATGCGGTGCTCGAGAAGATCTTGTTAGTTATTTATTGATAACGGCTAGCAGCTCATGCAGTGTATCAAGGTGCGCGATGGTTATTAATAAAATACAAAGAATAATCAGAATGCAGCGCAAGTTGCTGAGTTGCGCCCATCCGCAACCTAATCAAACTGATGTCTGGAAAGCAGGAAGACGTGGCGCGCATGCCACTAATCTCGTAGAACGTATCTACTATACTGCCCACGACCACGCGTATCTCATTCAAACGATGCCATGTGTCTTTTGCAGTTGGTATAACCGCTCGCGCAAGTGAATAGAGGCGTGAAAGCTGAGGCGCGCACAACCCAGAATAACTGCTAAACAGTTATTTCGAGAACTCTATAAATAGAGTTTCTAATCAGTTCTAAAGCATCACTAATGATCATAATCTACTGACAAAGTGTTGTTGCATCTTCCAGAGGCTCGTGTCTTCGATATCACATCGTCCAAGGGATAAAGTAATCGTCTTCTGATCAGATTCCTATAGTTGTACTTCCCCAGAAATCAATTGTACTATTATACATTTTTCTTAGTTTGTAATCAAACTTTTGTTTTTGCAAATAAATATCATCATCTTGGACTTGATTAACATAATGTACACTTAGGAAATGAACTAGTTGGAATGCTTTTAAGGGTAGTTGTCATGTACTTCTAACAGTGCATGTTGGGAGTAAAGATTGTCTATTTAAATATCTATAAGAACTCAGGAGTTCTTAATTTTAAAGACTCCTCTACTAATAGCCGTTGGATTGCAAACATATCAATCCTTTGATTTTTTTTCCATGAGGGCCTAACTGCAAAAAATAATGCCACGTGTCGTGACCTCATTGTAAGTAATTATTTGAGGAACACTAGAATTTTTAGCTCACTATTTGTTAGTCCCGGAGAGTAATTTTTCGATGGAAAATTGAAATTATGCAACACTTCGAGGAAGGTGCAAGACAGAGATCCTTGGAGGATTCTGAGAGACGAAAACTAATGTGTTACTTCGAAGAAGACACAGAATAATTCATAGTAGCAGCAGCAAAAGTCCACTAACTTTTCTAATTAGATTAGAAAAGCTCTCGTTTAGAACGAGTTGCAAGTGGATGAACAGAATGATGAAATGACCTGCTGGGGTGAATGATCACCGGCGCTCAAAGCTTGATTCGCCCCATACGAATAGCATCCAGGAACCAGCAAGTTCGACGGAGAATTTTGGAACACTCCGTACTTCTAACTCCTTGGACGGCACGGAACTCTGCTCTCAAAGTGCCTCTCTTCTCTGCTCCGAACTTAGAGAATTTTGTAAGAAAATTTCTGATAGTTATGTACTTACTCTGAGAGAGAAGAGAGGGACTTTATATAGGTGCGTCCAGTAACTGCTCGGTATACAGAACATTCAGGACGTGGAAAAACCGCTCTAAACATTCCGTAACTGCTCAAATCGTGCACAGACATGATTGAGCCAACTGGCGCACAGCGTGCGCCAATTAGCGCATAGAGCACGTGAACATCGCATGCAATTGCGTACCGCTGCACCAGCTGCACCAACTGTAAACACGTACACTACACGCCAACTGTGCGCCATCTGGCCATGCCAACTGGTGCGCCACTGGCAGCGCCTTTTGGCTGTATCGTCTGGCCGTACGATCGGGCCACACGATCGGCTGCGCAGAGGCTCGCACAATGAGCGCACCTTAAGCGCACTATGCACCTAGCGACGATGCTGATGTGCTAAGTACAAAGTACGCCAACAAAATGCCACATTATGCCTCATGATCCCATAAGCCCGAGCCCGAGTCCAAGTCTGAGTCGCTAAGCCCCTACAGGGCTTAGCTATAATGAAAATAAATTCCCAAGAGCAAAAAGCATTAATGCTTTAACATGGAGTCTTATCCTTACCTCCTAGTAAAATTACCCACATGGTTCCCTCCTTAGGGTCACTACCCCATGTGCACATCTCAACAACATACCAAGTATATTTGAGATACAACCCATGGTACTTTTCCAATATGGTACTAAATATCACTAGGCATGTATTGAAAGCAAGCTTTCTCTATATGTCAAGGAAAAGCTTCAACAATCTCCCACATACCTCGATATATGGATTTGAGTGTTCCCTACAGTAACTGTCCATCATGAATTAGGAGAGATGTCGCTGACGACTTGAATCTTTCCGCATGGGTCAAACAACAGACTATAATATAATAATGGACTAAGCCTTAAATTCTGTACCATAGCTGCTATTCTTTCCACTCACATGATATAGTTACATGTGCTTCTGGCAGCGCATTAAAGGCCCTGTGCCAGCCTGATTTCAGTGTATAATTTTGGGCGTCTACAAGTTTACCCTCAAGAGATGGACCGAAATCTCTGTCCATACACTATAGGTAAGTTCTTTATTAAAGAGACATGACATAAAGCCTTACGCTTCCCTTGCGGTGCTACGTCACTATGATATGGCCTAAAACCGAGGCATTACCCCTACCCGAAAATCTCATCGTAATGTCATACTACTGTAGCATGAGGTCACAAGCCTCTTTGTAGTGCGAAACTACCCAGCAAGAAGCCTTAGGCTTCCTTGCGGTGTTATGCCGCGACGACATGGCTTGCAAGGCCGAGGCTTTACCCCTATCTGGGTACCTCATCGTGGAGTCGTGCCACTGTAACATGAGGACATCCTCCCCTTTGTAGTGTTGTCTACAACTCTTTAATTTCATCATACAGCATTAGGCTACCTGCCTATTTGCGGTGCTACGTCGATGTGACTTGGCTAGCAAAGCTGAGGCATTACCCCTACACGGGAACCTCATGGTGGAGTCACCCCACTATAGTATAGAGTTTTACTCCTTGTAGTGCTGCTCTACCGTGCTTCCTGTAAAGCACACCAGGCATTCGCTCTGCTTGAGAACTCATTAAGGCGTTTAAGCCATCCTTATCACAGGATCCGTTTTCTACAGAAAATATATAGTAGACAACAGTGGTTGTAGGTTCGTAACCTTTCCATGCCACAGAGGACATGTACCTACTGTTTCTGATATTTTCCCAGTTAGTGGTCCTCCCTTGAACCAAAAGCTAGATGCCTAGTAGATTTTTCTTTGAACTAATAGCATAAAAATTTATTGTAGGATTGCAATAACATAATATCAGAATACCTTCAAGCCTATTTTACAAGCTGTGTCATCAACCAGCTGGCGCTTGAGGCCCTTGGTGAACAGATCCGCCAGGTTCTCCTGACTCCGAACATCAATCACTGCAATAACACCTCTCTTGATGAGATCGTGTACTGCCTTGTGCTTTAACCGCACAGTCCTCTTCTTCCCGTTGAAGAGGTCATTTGATGCCACCGTCGTAGTCGCCTGGTTGTCGCAGTATATCGTAATCTCCAGTATTTACGCCACAACTACTGGAAGATCATACATGAGCTCCCGAAGCTATTCTGCTTCCTCTGTTGCGGTATCAAGTACAAAGAACTCAGATTCCATGGAGGAACGAAAGAGCATAGTCTGCTTCTTCGACTTCCACGATATAGCAGCTCCACCCATTGTGAAAATAAATCCACCTGTGGACCTCTCGCTCTCCAACTCTGAGCACCAGCTGGCATCACTGAAGCCTTCTACTACTGACGGATCTCCGCTGTAGTGCAGTACATATGTCTGAGTCTTCTTAAGATATCTCATTACCCGTTTCACAGCTTTCTAGTGCTCAATGCCTGGGTTGCTCGTGAAACGACTCAGCATTCCCACGGCAAAAGGTATGTCAGGCCTTGTGGAAGTAGTAGCATACATCAAACTCCTGATTATGCTTGCATACTCTAGCTGTCTGACGCTTTTCTTCGAATTAGGCTTCAGCTTCAGATCACACCTATAAGGCGTATCGATCCGTGGAAGATCCCGATACCCGTAGCGTGTGATCATCTTCTCAGTCCAGTGTCTGTCCGGATGATCTTGATCCTTAAGATCACATCAGCTTCCCCAAAGTCCTTCATACTGAATTAGTCGAGATGAACTTCTTTGTCTTCGTGACACAGCCCATATCAGTACCTAGGATCAGCATGTCGTCCATGTACAGACAAACGATTACACATCTTCCATCAGCGAACTTTGTGTAAACACACTTGTCCGTCTCGCTAACCCTGTAGCCATTTGACCTTATAACCTTGTCAAACTTTTCATGCCATATCTTGGGAGCCTGTTTATGTAACTACCATTTTTCTAAAATGAGGGTAATTTTAAACTTTTGTAAAATTGATCATGTTAATTATTAAATAATGGATTTAAATCATGTTAATGATAAATTGGTAAATTTTTGATTATTTTAATATTATTTAATTTGATGTATTGTGATTTTGTCATTTGCTAGTGAAACCTTATAACTACTTAGCCTAGAGACTAACCATGACCATGGAGACCTAGCTAATGTAATTAGATTAGTTCACTACCACTTTTTAGACTAAGAGTATTTTGGTAATTTGTGAATTATTATTATTTTTGAATTTTATTTAATTAATAATGTGCTAAATGTTATTTTAGATCTAACCCTAGAATTATCCTAATCTAGATGTTGATCATGAACCCAGAGGCTTAGTTAGTAGATTTGAACTAATTAACTAAGTTATAAAGTATCTAGATATTATGTTAGGATCAAGATATTTGTAGGAAACCTAATCTAGTTGGGCCTTTACTAAAGAGGCTTGAATTTACAACTTGAGAAGGCCTAAAAACCAATTGGACCTAACCCTAACCCTATCCCACTACATGGCCGGCCAAGAGAGGTCCCTCCCCACCTATATAAGTGAACATTAGTCCCCTCTTGCCTCTTTTATTGCAAACCCTAACCCTAATTTGTGTTCTTCCCCAAATTTGCCCCCTTTCATCAAATCACCTCCAAATTCATCCAAATCAATTTCATTGCACTCCCCTTGTGTAGAGGAGGTCTCTATTGGCTAGCTAGCAAGGATTGGAAGCAATTTGGCCATTAGATTTGGAGTGGAATCTTTTCAAAGGGGATTTTCATTGAGATTCCAACTCTCAATAGGTAATGATCTCTAAACCAATTTGTTTCTGATTTCTCACCATAGATGCATTCATTTAGGGTCTCCCTAGCCCTAGGATTGATTTGGGTTCACTTTGTGTCCATTTGGTGCCCGTATCATGGGCGTATCGCTCCGTATCGGAGAGATATCTCAAGTGTTCGATGAAATGTCTCTTAGAACTTTTTGTTCTTTAAATTCTAAATAAATTATATATTTAGGTAACCTATATTATATAGATTTCAATGGTATAGGACTGAGTTGGAATTAGTATGTTTTGATGTGTGTTTTTGGACACGGGGACACCAGTTGACACTGCTCAGGGCCTACAGTAGCTCCCCTGCTACTGATGTGTCTGTGTGCCTTCGACACGACATGAATTCTCGTGCTAGTGTCAGATTTGGGTAGCCCTCATGACTGACATCTAACCTAGGTAGTATGGCTTCACGAGAGGGAGATTTCGATCTGTGGCATTAGCCACAGATCCTCTTCGGAGCAGTCGAACACTATGCATGCACTGAACACTTTATTTCACATGATACTCAACACATTGCTCTGTGACACATTTTGGATACTGCATGGACACCCTATGACACTTGGACACACTTGACACACCACTCGACACTGCACATTGCTTTGTCACACCTGACACTCAAGTCGACACACGCACATACACATTTTTTTCTCTGTTCTGATACTTGCCACCCTCACATTGACACCATTGGACACTGTATGACACTTGACACATGATGACACGTCACTTGACACTCGAATATGGCTGCACACTGCAGCACATGTTCTGATACCACATCACCTTGCTATTCGACACAATTGCATGCCACTACGCGCCAACAGGTGCGCCACTTGGCGCGCGATCGGCTGCGCAAAGGCTCGCGCAACTTAAGCGCACTATGCGCCTAGCGACGATGCTGACGTGCTAAGTACAAATTGCGCCAACAAAATACCACATGAGCCCGAGTCCAAGTCCGAGTCGCTAAGCCCCTATGGGGCTTAGCTCTAATGGATATAAATTCCCAAGAGCTAAAAGCATTAATGCTTTACCATGGAGTCTTATCCTTACCTCCTAGTAAAATCACCAACATGGTTTTCTTCTTAGGGTCACCACTCCATGTGCACATCTCAACAACATACCAAGTATATATTGAGATACAACCCATGGTATTTTTCCAATGTGGGACTAAATATCACTAGGCATGTATTGAAAGCAAGATTTCTCTGCATGTCAAGGAAAAGCTCCAACACTATTAGCATTTTGTTAGGTCACATGTTTAGCTCTCATGTATCACCCAATCTTTTTGCTTATGTGAAGCTATCTAAAGAACATGTGCACATGCTATAAGTAGCATGATATCATCAACCTTCTTATTTCCCTATCCTTATGTTCATCAACCCACCCACCCACCCACCTTTCCTATTAGAGTTATTTGTATTTTAGCCCCTCACCCCAACCCCCTCTCAATTCTCAAATGTTAGGCATTTTTTTTTTTTTGTTTTTTTTGGGGGGGGGGGGGGGGGGGTGTTAACTATAATTACGAATAACATATTATGAAGAATTGGTGGTGCTGGGGGTGGGAGTACTAAATTAAATAAAAATAGAGGTACCAGATTTATGATTAACAATTGGAAAGTAAATACAAATAACTCTTTCTATTTTCACACGCACGCTATGCACAAATCAATATTTAAACTATGTTCTCTTTAAACAGCATTATGCAATCACATGCTTAATTACTCTATAAAAAAACTCTTGGTACTCTAAATCCAGTTTACATTTGTAAAATATTTTGTAACATAAGTTTAAAACGAATTTTATAGTGTACCCAAAAAAACTATCTTTAGATAACAAAATTTGAAGAATCCAAATCAACTTAAACAATATCCATATAAATTTCATTACCAGATAAGAAAATAATTTCTAACAAATATTTGAAATTTTCTTATTTCCATATTGCAAAATTAAAATTACAAAAAAAATTCACATCAGTGTTTGCAGTCAAATCATCACAGTGCTCTGTATCCCTAAGAACCAAAATTGGACTTTCATTTAAGACTTTATTTTTTTAAAAAGCTTCTAATAAAGATTTTAGTGCTTTGGTTTCTCTACAAAATCATTTATTGAGTATCATTCATTGCCGTTTCCTCTACAAAATTTCCTAGCTCAACCTCTGCCTCCACAAAATCGAAGACTCCTTTGTTCTGTCGTTGCTCGTTGTCCGGCATCCACAGAAGCCATCTACGAGTGTTGGACATTGTTCATAAATAAAAAAGGGGAAAACTGTACTTTTGGTCACTGAATGTTTGTCTGACCAAAGTTTTAGTCACTCAAAAATATTTTTCAAAAATTTAGTCACTAAATGTTTGGTCTTCCAAAAAATGGTCACTCTATTAAATTGTTGTTTATTTTATTAACGATTTTTGTTGACATGACATGTTATGTGCCATGTCAGTCATTAAGTATGACATGGCACATCCACGTGGGCTATTTATGGATTTTATTTTGCAAAAAATTTCGTTTGGGTATTAAGTTATGTGCCATGTTTCAATGTTTATGACATAATATTTCATTTTTTTATTTTTTTTAAAAACTTAATACCCAGACGAATTTTTTTGAAAAATAAAATCCAAAATAGCCTACGTAAATGTGCCACGTCATACTTAATGACTGACATGACACATAACATGCCATGTCAACAAAAATTGTTAATAAAACAAACAACAATTTAACAGAGTGACCATTTTCTTGGACGGCCAAACATTCAGTGACTAAATTTTTGAAAAAATATTTGAGTGACTAAAACTTTGGTCGGACAAACATTCAGTGACCAAAAGTATAATTTTCCCAAAAAAAAAAAACCCTTTTCTTTTCCTATTTACATTCCCTACTAAGTACAACAGCTTCGTTGTGTCAACAACTAAAGTTATTTTTCTTCCTTTTAATGATATTCAACAGGTCGACCACAAAAGCAAAGATTTGATGTACAAATTAATGTTTGGATACCAAATTATAATTTTAAAACTTGAGAAAAAAAATTTGAAAAATCATATACCAAATAAAAATTGAGGGTATTGTGACCAAATAGGAAACCTCATTTACAAATGTAGACTTGCACTAGGGGTCAAGCTATTCAGCTCCTGTCTGGAAGCGAAAAGATCGCAAAAGAAAGAAGTATATACATACACAACTATAAATGAGAACAGAGAGCTTATTTATTTCTACAGTCCATATAGAGCTTTACTTCATTCCTTGCACTTTCACGATGGAACGATCCCGAGATCAGCCCCAATCTCATCATATTCCCTGAGTGCCGCTTCCATCTCGGCTTCAATGTTTGTTGCATCCATGTTGTCCAGCCCCATGCAGAGAGCATTGGCATAGTGTTTTTCCTTCTCGGGGTCATGCTCAAACGGATCCATCACAGCACCCTGCAAGAGGATGGCTCAAACTGTGGCTTCACTGATATTTAAAGCTAAAACATATAAGCATTCAAAATCGATAATCTGGAAATGGCATTCCTTTGTGCGCTTCGACTTTAATGCGTCATGGAGACTAATGCAATGCATTCACTACCACAGAATCATATATCTTACCTGTTCCTTTAAACTCTTCAGGAACCTAGGGGATGTTGAAGGGTGCTCCTAGGTAACGACACAAGCTTAAACACAACAAAAAAGGTTGGTACTATGTTTGCAGGGACAGAGATTCGATACCACACGTTTCAAACACGGATTCAACATTTATTTTGGTGTATCCTAACGTATTTCGGAATGTTTATGACATATCAGATGCGTGTGTCCGACAGGACAAATAAATTCTGGAGTGTCCTTTACTTCTTAGTCTTATATGGCAAGACAGTCTCTTGCTTATGGTTACCTTTGTTTGGAATTTGGCATAAACTCACACGGTTGTCTAGGTTGACAACAGGTTATAAAACTCATATCAATTCTTTGATGGAGCTCTCGTGCTCCATACCTGACCCCATTGATGGGAAAAGGCTTGACAATGATGATTCAAAATCACTTTCACACTGCCACAACCACAAAAGTGTCCCCCAACACACTACACCTAGGGCAGAATAACAAATAGGAGACGTGTCACTTTTTTTTTTCTTTTATCCAACAATGCCTATATAGATAGTGCATGTATCCTAATATAATAGGAAGTTCCTATTATATTACTGGTTTTTAGGAAGGTAGACGGAGGGGAGAAGCCTCCTTTGTTGGCAGTATTTCATCACAGTCCTCTGTATCCCTAAGAACCCAAATTGGACTTTCATTTACAACTTTATTTTTACAAAGGCTTCTAATAAAGATTTTAGTTCTTTGGTTCCTCTACAAAATCATTTATTGAGTATCATTGTTGTTTCCTTTACGAAATTTCCTAGATCCACCTCTGCCTCCACAAAATCGAAGACTCCTTTGTTCTGTCGTTGTCGTTGCTCGTTGTCCATCATCTACAGATGCCATCCACGAGTGTAGGATATTGTCCATAAAAAGCCCTGTTCTTTTCCTATGCATAAGTCTAGATTTAAACTTTTAAAGATTGTTTTTTTTTTCAGTTTTTTATCATTTTTAAAAAATTTTGTTTTCAGAGGATGAGATGTTCAGATTTAGAAGTCATCTATGTGTGCCAAGTGGAGATATCCGACATGAGATCATGACCGGGGCTCACAGTTCTCTGTACTCCATTCATCCAGGAAGTACAAAGATATATCAGGATACAAGCAGCATTTCTGGTGGCACGGGATAAAGAGGAAGATAGCGAGGTCCTTCCGTTATTTGATATGCCAAGAGGTGAAGGCAGAGTAGCAGAGACCGACAGGGTTAATATCGCCGCTTCCAATTTCGGAGTGGAAGTGAGAGCATATTACGATAGATTTCATAACTGGTTTACCTAAATCCAAATATCATCGAGATGTAGTCTGGATGATAATAGATCGGCTCACAAAGGTGGCGCAATTCCTTCCATTTAGTGTTGGACAGTCAATAAAGAAGTTGGCGGATATGTATACTACACTTTCGCGTGCGGCGCACTATCTTCCTACTCGAAGACTCAAGCAAGCCTTTCTGAACACGCTTAGCTAGAATGCTAAGAAATTAGAGAAGAGCGGAGCAAGATTGGGAACTTGAAACTATTATTCTATTACTTGGAGAATGCTTACAAGTTTTGGTGGTGAGAACAAATGAGTCTCCCACTTATTTATAATGTCCCACAGGACCTATAAGAAACTTCTAGAATCGGCATATTTCAGGAATTATTCTAGAGCCTAGATATTTACAAGGAAATTTCTAATCTATCCAGAAAGATCATAGGCCATCTAGAAAGATCTTGGGTCTTCTGGAAGATCTGGAACCTTTTGGAGGATTTCACCGTCTTCTAGAACATTCTGGAAGCTTTCCGCATAACCCCGCTCCGTGAAGAGTTACACAAATCCGTCTCGGTGGGGCACAACAAATTGGACATAATACTCTCTCACCTAAAGCGTTGACATCCTTGTCAACCATGTCCGCTGAGACCTCGGCCTCGAACTAATGCAGCGTATCGGCACGTTCCCAGCTGGACTCGCCGTGCGGCATTCCCTTCCACTTGATAAGGTACTCCATGTACGGGAAAACGCCTCGCCGACGAATGGTCCTCTTGTCAACCACAACTTCCACTTCCTTGTCGAAGGACGTGGTCATAGTCGCCATAGGTCGCTTCGAAACTCTACGCTGAGGGTCCTCCAAGTCTTCATGATAGGGCTTCAAGCAACTCGCATGGAAGACATGATAAATCTTCGGCTTGGCAGGGAGCTCGAGCTTGTAGGCAACCTTGCCTACTTTCTTGAGGACGAGAAAGGGGACTTCATACTTCCGAATCAGTTCCTTATGCACCTTGCAGAACATCTTGAACTGTTGCAGCTGAAGCTTGATCCTCACCAAGTCCATTTCCTTGTACTCAATCGACCTTCGGATTGCGTCGGCCCATCTTCCGTATGGCCTTCTCCAGAAATGCCTTTGTAATATCTGCCTTCACCTTAAAGTTCGAGGCAAACTGGTTGGCCGCGGGGCTTCTACTCGAGGATCCCGCACCCATCGTGTGCGGGACAAGCAACTGTCGACCCATCACCAACTCGAACGAGCTGCTATGGGATGACTCGCTCCTCTGAAGATTGTAGCAGAACTGAGTGATGTCCAAGTAATGCATCCAATCCCGCTGATTGACACTCATAAAATGTCGTAAGTATTCCTCGAGCAGAGAGTTGACCCGCTCCGTATGTCCGTCCATCTGCGAGTGAAAACTAGTCGAGAAGTACAAATCCGTCCAGAGGATCTTAAACACCTCTGTCCAAAACTTTTCCGTACAACGGGGGTCTCGGTCGTTGACAATACTCTTCGAAATGCCCCAAAACTTCACTACATGGAAAATGAACAAGCATGCAGCCTCCTCTGCTGTGTAGTTCGTTGAAGCAACAAACTTGGAAAATAGTTCTACCACCATGAGAATGGACACAAGTGCCTCCACTTTCGGCAGGACAGAGATGAAATCTATCGATATACACTCCCACATTCGACTCGGCAAAGGGAGAGGCTCAAGCAGGCCCCCGGGTCCCTGATGATCCACCTTGTCTTGTTGGCAAACAAGACAAGTGCACACACAGTCTTCAACATCCTCGCGCATGCGAGGCCAATAGTATGCTGCCTCCAGCAATGCCAAAGTTCGTTTATGTCCCGGGTGTCCAGCCCACTTGGTATCGTGGCACTTCTTGAGAAGCTGCCTCCGTAAGCTACCCCACTTAGGCACGGCCATCCTATCGCCCTTAGTGTAGAGAAGCCCATCATTTAGTCAGAACCTTCACGTTTTGCCCTCGCGAATGAGTTTCACCGCAACTTGTGTTAATGGATCTTCGGCTACACCCACTTTGACACGATCAAGAATGTCTCTCTTGAGCAAGCAGACCGCTGCGAGCTCAGCCTTCCTGCTGAGCGCATCGGCCACATGATTCTTCTTGCCCGGCTTGTATCGAAGCACCATATCGAACTCGGCCAAGAAGTCTTGCCATCTCGCTTGCTTGGAGGACAGCTTCTTTTGGGACTAGAAGTAGCTCGTGGCAACATTGTCCGTCATGACCACGAACTTGGTACCAAGGAGATAATGCCGCCATGTCCTCAAACAATGCACAACTGCAATCATCTTCTTCTCTTGCACCGTGTATCGTCGTTCTGTGCCATTTAGCGTGTGGCTCTCTAATGAGATGGGATGCCCTTCCTGCACCAACGTCCCACTAATGGCGAATTCGGAAGCGTCAGTATGCATCTCGAACGTCTTGGAGTAGTTCGACAATGACAAGGCCGACTTCTCTGTCATGACCCTCTTGAGTGCATCAAATGCCTCCTCGCACTTCGACGTCCAACTCCATGTCCGATCCTTCCGTAACAAATCGGTAAGTGGTGTTGCTATGACGGAGTATCCTCGAATGAACCACCAATAGTAGTTCATCAAACCTAGGAATGATCTCAGCTCAGTCGGCTTGGTGGGAGCCTCCGACGTCAGTATGGACTGGACCTTCGTCTCATCCATCCATATCTTATCATGTCCGATCTAGTGTCCCAAGAACGACACCTCTTCTTGTGCAAAAGAACGCTCCTACTACTTGACGAAGAGCTAATTTTCCCTCAACATTTGGAAAACTGCTCTTATTTGCTCAATGTGCTCCTCCATCGTGTTTGAGTACATGACGATATCGTCGAGATAGACGACGACGAATCGATCCAAGTAGGGGTGGAAGAGCTTATTCATCAAAGTACAGAAAGTTGCAGGAACATTTGTTAGACCAAAAGACATGACTAAAAATTCATACGCGGCATACCTCGTAACGCACGTCGTCTTGGCCTCATCCCTCTCGGCTATCCGCACTTGATAGTACCCAGGACGCAGATCGAGTTTCCCTCGACTATCCGTATTTGATAGTACCCCGAGCACAGATCGAGTTTGGAGAAGTATCGTGTGCCTCCCAATTGATCGAATAAGTCCGCCTCCAACGGGATATGGTATTTGTCTTTGACGGTCACCTCGTTTAGTGCAAGATAGTCGATGCACAAACGAAGGCTCCCATCCTTCTTCTTCTGGGACACCACCGGTACACCAAACAGGATCTTGGACGGCCTGATGAATCCCGCATCGAGCAGCTCTTTCAGTTATCTTTTCAACTCATCGAGCTCGGACGGAGCCATGCGATATATGGCCACAGCAGACGGCTTCGTGCCCGGCTTCAACTCGATGGCATGGTCTACCTCCCTCTGCGGAGTAGCCTCTTCGGAAGCTCTCGCGGCATGACATCCCCGAACTCCGCGAGGACGTCGTCAATCTCGGGTGGAAAACCCCTTGCACGAGCGCCTCATCCGTCTTGAGTACCGCCAAATAGGTCATCTCTCCATGTCTCACCCTTCTTGAGTTGGAGGGCGGAGAGAGCCTTTCCCTTCGTGGACTCACCTCGTGCAACATGCACGGGGATCCCTTCTCCATGATCTCGACGACTCCCAGATGTGGCATTGGAATCGTCTTTGCCGAAGTAAAGAAGTCCATCCCAATGATCATTTTGAAGCCGTCCGGCCGTGAGACCGATGGCACCCGTCCAGTCTCTCACTTGGATCTTCCCCTCCTTGGCCACCCCTATACGGGGCGAGCCTCTGAGTTGACCGTCTTCATCTTGCTCGAATCTTTTTCTATCACCAGACCCAAGCGCTGGACCTCCGCGTCCGAGATGAAGTTGTCGGTTGCTCCCGCGTCCACCATAGCCCTCGTGTTGTGGCGGTTGATCTTAACGTCCATGTACATGAGTTTCCGACTCGGGGCTTTGGTCACGACGGTCTTGCTCTTTAAAGCATTGAGCTGGCGTAAAGCCCCATGTGATCCCTTATCATAGGCTCCTTGGCCTCGGCCTCCTCGCCTTGGACTGCATTCACCCGCTTCCCTTGTTCTTGCAGTCGCAGGCGAAGTGATTTCCTCCGCACACGAAGCATTCTATCTTGCGCTCCATCTGAGTCTTTGTAGGCTGCTTGTCCTTCGACGGGGCTCTCTTTCCGTTGCCTTCTCTCCCCTACATTGAACTTGGTAGTGGCCTTTGCCTTGGGCTTCGACGTATAGCTCCGTCGATACTCCATCAGCTTCTCGGCCGCTGAAATGGCCGTATTCAGATATATGACACGCAGCCTCTGCAACTCTTGTGTCGTCCATGATTGCAGACCGTCAAGGAAGAAAAACAGACGATCTTCTTCCCACATATTCGAAATGGCAAACATCAGGCGGGTGAACTCCACCACATAATCTTTGATCGACCTGGTGTGCTTGAGTTGACGCAAGCTCCGCCTTGCCACAAACTCGATGTTCTCCGGGTAAAACTGAGACTTGCTCTCCTTCTTGAGATCCTCCCAAGTCTCGATCGAGCAGAGTCCCTTCTCCTTCTCGATACACCATGCGGCGCCACCACATCATAGCATCATCAATAAAATAAAGGGCCGTTGTGTTTATCTTATTGGCCTCTTCCTTAATGCGAACCGCCTTAAGGTACCGCTCGATATTCCAAATGAAATTATCCACCTACTTCGTATCTCGCACACCGTTCAAGAATTTGGTTCTGGATACTTCACTTTCAGAGCGCCTCCCTCCTCGGAGAACAACCACAGGCAATGGCCTTTTCGAGAATCGTCGTATTGGTTTTGAGTTCCTCCCGCAGTCCAGCAATCTCCACCTTCGTAGCCTGGCGTTCCTCCTCGAACCCGGCTTGCGTCTCGCGGAGCTGCTGTCGGAACAGCACCATAGCAAAACTAGCATCGGTCACTAACCTATAGGTGAACTCCTCGTAAGCCGTCTGGTTTTGCTTCACACTTGCAACTTGATGTCCGTCGTGCCTTTCTCCAAGAGCTCCATACTGGACGCCAACTCGCCAAGGGCACACTCCAACGACGGCACCTTGCTCTTGCCTTTCTCGAGAGCTTCGCCTTCTCTTCAAACGATGCGGGTTGCTCCTCGAAAACGATCTCGGATGTCAACATATGGACGATCAACCATTGCTCTGATATCACTTGTCACAGACTTAGTGTTTTTGCCTACACTTTGTCGCGTGCGGCGCACTATCTTCCTACTCGAAGACTCGTGCGAGTCTTCCGAACCGGCTTAGCTAAAATGCTAATAAATTAGAGATGAGTGGAGCAAGATTGGGAACTTAAACTTATTCTTCTATTACTTAGAAAATGCTTACAAGTTTTGGTGGTGAGGAACAAATGAGTCTCCCACTTATTTATAATGCCTCAGAGGGCCTAAAAAAAACTTATGGAATCAGCATATTCCAGGGATTATTCTATAGCCTAGCTATTTACAAGGAAGCTTCTAGTCTATCCAGGAAGATCATGGGCCATCTAGAAAGATCTTGGGTCTTCTGAAAGATCTGGAGTCTTATGGAGGATTCCATCATCTTCTAGAACATTTTGGAAGCTTCCCACATATCCCGATTCGTGAAGGGTTATGCAAATTCGTCTTGGTGTGGCGCAAGAAATTAGGCGTAACAATGAGGAGGCATATAGGTACCATGAGGAAGTTCAGCTGGTGGACAAGATTAAAGATAAGAAAAATACTAACAAACATAAAATATATATAATGGAGTTATGTTAATCTCCTACAAAGTCCTTAACTTTTTGCGAAAGAGAATAGAGAAGGGAAACTAATACTTGAGTACAACACAAGACATTATATTAAACAGATGACACCCCACAAGCAACGCGAAATTCCAGTACTTACGAGGAACATTCATCAAATTAAGGAGCATGCCACCTAAAGTAAGTGACAATTCTTGTGTTCGGCCATAACATTCTGCTGAAGAGTATCCCATAAGCGTAATCTTTGCAGAAGTTTCCCAATATAATTAAAGATAAGAAGAATGCTAACAAACATAAAAAATAAATATATACAATATAGTTATTTCAATATCTTATAAAATCATTACTTTTTTGGTCTAGCTACGAATAAAGTTACTTCGTATATCGAGGTCTCATGGAGTATGATGTCCACTAACAAAGAGTCCATAAGGATGTGATGCTAAAATAAAAGTGGGAAGAGAAACTATCGAATCTAAGAGTTTCAAATTTAGTAAGACGAAAACATAATAATATGAAATCTAACTTTAACTAGAAGTCAAAGAAAAACAAGTAAATCTAGGTGAACAAGAAGTGATATTGAATTACTTTGTGATCGCGAAACAGCGCTGAAGTTGAAAGAAAAAACTATATAACTAATATAAGACTAGCTACACAATACACATCAGAGTCTTGGGTAATTAAGAAACATGTCCACAAAATTAGTATAGTCAATGCTGAGATGCATGAGTGACAATATATTAAAGATATGATGAGAAATGAGCATATTCACGATATGTTAGAGATGGCGTTAATTGAGGACAAGATAAAAAAAAAATCTAGCTAGTTCGAACATGTGCAACAGTGACCAATAGATGACATGGTTAAAGCAATTAAATTGTAGTTAAAGAAGCCGCTAGAACTGAAGGTTGGCTTACACAAACGAGGATTGAAGGTTTAAATAAGGATATAGTTTTTGTTACAGTTGTAGAGGACACAGCCCTTAATAGAGCTAAATGCAAGAAATAATTCCAACGGCTGACACTAATTAGTATAAGGATTTGTTGTTGTTCTTGTACATGTCTGTTAAGTATTAGTCATTTAGTCCCACATTGGGTAGAGAATAACGAGAGACTAGTCCTCTCATATATATATATATAAAATCTCTCAATCAATGGAATTATACTATTATCTCTATTACATGGTATCAGAGTCAAAATCCTAGCCACCACATCCCAAGCCAAATTACTGTTGCCGACCATCGCCCCCTCCCCACCAGCCCCTGCTACCTGTCCCACCGCTGCCGACCACGCCGCCTGCCCCTGCCTCTGTTCCCCGCCGCCACCACCTCCAGGCTGCTACCCCCTACCCTAAACCCCTCTTCAACCCCATTGAGCAGCCGACACCCCTTCTCTAAACCCTAATTTTGTAATATATATATATATATATATATATATAGGGGGCGAGAATCAAAAGACCCGCCCACGGAGCCACGCCAAAGCCCCCCCCCCCCCCTAACCATTGGATCGGAGGTCGCGCAGGGCCTGCACACGCGCCCGCTCGATCCAATGGTCGAGGGCGACGGGGCTCCCGATCCGGACCCTCAAAATATATAAATATATATCGTCGAAGTCGAGATCTTCATAGGGTAAACTATGATGGTTTGCGTAAATTTCTGAACCTCGACAACGACATTAGGAGAGAGCAAACTTGATTGTTTGTGTGAATCTGTGTTCGTGGCCAGGTATTCACATCAGGATCTAACAGAGAGAACTTGGTTTGTGTGAATATTTGTCTTGGCTTGTGTGGTCCACCTTCGATCTCTACCAAAATTACACGAGCTGGTACTGGCATAATTGATGTGAACATCGTGTATTGGCGAGGTTAAAGTGAATATCAGGTCGAGATGATCAACGATAGTCGAATCGAGAACTTGAAGGATGATGAATACTGAGACGAGCAGCAGTGCTAACACCACCAGTATCGAGAACGTCGTGGTGGTGACACAAAGCAATGGTACGACAATTTTAACGTTTCGACTTGTCGATCGACGGCTAGAGAGTCTGAATGGTTACTCCACATGGCGCAAGAAGGTCGGAAAGACGCTTCGGAGAATGTGATTGTCAAAGTATCTGACTGACCAGTGGCATAGCCAGAATTTTGATGCAGCGGAGTCAAAATCGACTAGAAAATTTTTAATTCAAAAATATTATTAAAATGTAGAGAATTTTTTTGCATAAATTAATCACAAATCCTATTTTCTATACCTAACATTGGTCGTCTGTTCTAGTTTTTTCTATTGTAGCTGCTCATTTTTTCTATTCATTTCAAAATACGGTTGGCATTAAAGTGTACATTAATTCTCTAACCCAATATAATCAGAACCATAAACTTTAGTGTCATTCCAGTTAGGTCATGCAAGACATTTTTGATCAATTTCGACCATTTGATCGAGGAGATTCAATGTATCATAAAATTTATACTTGGATCCTATCATTTTAGTCATGAACTTTGACATCCTAGGATCTTATGAACATTAAATATTATTTTTTTCTCAAGGAAAAATAAGATTAAAAATTTTCATTTTCAACCACTAATTTACTTTGACTTTATATTTTTTACTCGAAGAATGTTATACTAGAAAATAATTTCATTCCATCTAAGAGCAAATTAAATCTTGCCATCTAAGAATAATTAAGGACAAAATTTATGGCATGAATTAGCTACTTGCAGCTAGAAGTAAAACGAGTAAAACATCAAATTGTTACTCGTTCGTAATATAAGTAGCTGGGAGTATATAACAATTAATAATAAAAATTAAAATATACATATAAATCCCTCTTTTGGTTATGTCTACGTCACTAGATTCTACTACAAGTAAAATATCAAATTGTTACTGGAAAACAAGTAGCTAGGATATTATATATATATATATATATATATATATATATATATATATATATAATAAAATAATTTAGTGGGTCACTTGACCCCACTAGGCCTATGCTGGCTCCGCCAGTGTGACTGACAATCCCTCAGTAGTAGATGCTCCCACATATGAGGAGTAGGAGACGAACAACAGTAGACTATTTATATAGTTGATGAATTCGATAAAGAAAACCATCAGTTGAAGATATGGTTCAAAACATGGATTCGGTGAAAGAGTTATGGAAGGTTCTAGCAACTGCGTTTGATGAAAAATACAATTTGTCTCGCATCTACCAAGCTGTTCAGGGAGGCAAGTAGCATAAAAATCACTTCCATGCCTTTAAGGCCCTCACTAATGAGGTGGATCGCGTGTTACCCTTGACGACAAATATCAATGAGGTAAGGACTCACTGACAGCAGCTCTATGTCATGGCGTATCTTGTCTTACTTCGTTCTGATGCAGACTCTGCACGGTCTCAGATTATTACTGGAGCGGAGGTTCGATATCTGATGGAATTCAACTTTCGTGTCCAACAGGCAGCAAAAGTAGTATAGTCTGAAACGAGTGATGCATCTGTTGATCGATCTGCCTTGGGTGCTGCTCGCAGTGGATTTTGTGGCGTCGTGGTGGCAGACGTAGTAGCTGAAATGTCGGCCGAAATGATGGACGAGGTGATAGCAGCCGTGATGGAGGACGACCGCGCACATGCTTCAACTATGGTCAACCAGGACATTTTCTGTGGCAGTGTCCCAAAGCTCCTGCTGCTAATATTGCATCAGATGCTCATGATAATGAAGAGCAATCCGTGTAGTTGATGATAGAGACCTATGCAAAGTTCGTTGAATTCCATGCTCAGCGTCGCGGTAAAGCATTTACATCTGGATCTACAGCCGAATACTCAACGACGTGTGTGGTAATGTTAAAGCATTGGGTGATCGACTCGAATACATTTTATCACATAACTGGTGATACAGATATGCTGCGTAATTATGTATCGGTGGATCATATGACAGATATTACTGTTGTGAATGGCAGTTCCTTGAAAGTTCGTAGAAAAGAAAGCACCCATTTTTCTCCCGGTCTACCACTCAATTCAGTTTTACACACACCTAGAAATCTATTCAGTTTATTATCCATTAGTCGGATTACTCGTGACTTGCAATGTTCGGTAACATTCTTTCTTGATAGTTGTTTTTTTCATGACCTGGAGACTGGGAAGGCTTTTGATATGGGCATATGGCTGGAGGCTTGTACCTGTTTGAAATGAATTCTTTTGTTACTTGTGTCAGTGTGTCACCCGACCCGTTTGAGTTACACTGTTAGTTAGGTCATATCTATCCAAGCATCCTAGAAAATGTGTCTATCTCTAGATTTTCGAGTCATGTTTCATTGTCAGTCATAAATGTTGGCCTATTGGTCATGATCATACCTGATTTTGTTAATCAACGTCAACTTTGGTCGATACGCAAAATATATATACTGCTACAGGTTTACAGGTTTCAAGTCTGTACCTACTACTGCTACAAGCAACAAAAGTCTCGTCGTCATCAAGAACCAAAAAGCAATGGAATTAGGATCATGATTTTTACATATTTCTACTGTATTTTATCTTTATTTAGTCTAGAAAAAATATGTAAGATTGATCAGGATCGGTACTGGCTTAGCTAATCTCAGTCCACAAAAATCATAGCCTACCTATCCAGAAATACATATCCAAAGTCCACATTCCAAATTAGCACAAAACCCAATCATTTGGTCCAAACTAGATCTGACAGAACTCAGACAGAACTCGGCCCGAGTTCGGTCAGGGCAGTTTCATTTTATTTTGAATTCCCTCTATATATGCATCAAACGTTTGAATGCGAGATTTCTACATCCGAACTCTACTCAAATTCGGTCTACAAAAACACTATAAATAGATAAGAACTTTCACATTTTCAAATCACTCAATCATTCTCTTCTTTATTCATTTTTAAGTATTTTCTATGAGCTACACTTTCAAATCTAGCCTATACCACTCTTAGCCAAGCCGATACCAATTGTAGGACCCCCACAAATAGACCCCCGTTATTTGATGGAACGAATTATACATATTAGAAAACACGGATGAGTTTCTTTCTTAAATCATTGGACTTCGAGCTTTGGTCGATAGGGATAGACAGTTATAAGAAATCGCCTAGAACAGTAATTGATGGTATCTTAGTAGACAAGCCCCATGACAAATACATTGAGCATGAAAAGACAGGCTAGTCTAGATGTACGAACCATCAATGCACTATTCTGTGCAATTGACAAAACCGAGTTCAATCACGTGTCTACTTGTACCACATCTAATAAAATTTGGAGACTTCTTGAGTTAACTCATGAAGAGACTTCCCAAGTGAAGGAATCCAAAATCAGTAGATTAACACAAGAATATCAGTCATTAAAGATGAAATCCGGTGAGTCAATTACACAGATGTTCACTCGTTTCTTTGATATTACTAATCCTCTACAATCTCTTGGTAAGGATTACAGCAATCACGAGAAGATTAGGAAGGTACTACGGGCTCTAACAAAGAACTGGAATCCGAAGGCCACCGCGACCATAGAAGGAAACGACCTCACCACGATGACATTGGAGACACTGATGGGCAAGCTCATGACCCATGAGCTGGACCTACAAGACTTTGAAGATGCAACCCCCAAAGGAAAATCAATTGCCTTCAAAGCTCAAGCCAGAAGAGTCTCATGCAATGATTCTGATTTAGAAGATTCGGATGGTGATGAACAGGCCCTACTGGTCAAAAACTTCAGAAAATTCTTAAAGTTTGAGCGATCAAACCGAAAGAAAAAGGACATCTACGAAAGCAACGAAGAAGAAACTATTTGCTTTGGGTGTAAGGAGTCATGACATATGAAGGATTGTCCACTAACGAAGAAAAGCAGTCCATACGACCGATCAACATCGAGCAGAAAAGCTACAACTGGTCGAAAGTACGCAAATACTAGCATCTGGCACGAAAGTGAGACCAGTGAGTCGGAGGAGGAGGATAGACCCAGCAGCAGTGCAAATGTCTGTCTAATGGCATACGATAAGGTATCTGAAAACCCTCTCTATGATGATTTTACATTCGATCAGTTAGAAAATGTCTTTAGTAAATTACTTGAAGAGCACAGAAATCTCGCAAGGAGATTAAGACATACACAACCGAAGTAGCTAGATTGTCTAATCTTCTTGAAGATATTGAAGAGACATCTACTACCGGTAACACGGAAGAGATAGCCAAGATCAAATTGGACTATCATGAGGCTATCCTCACTATAGAACAAAAAAACAGACTATGTCAAAGTGCAAGAACTTTATGACATAGAGAAGAAGAGACACATAGTCACTGAGCAAAGACTCACGGATATGACTGCAAATTTTGAAGAGACTTGTGCCATCTCTAAAAAGTTAGAGATCAAATTAGGCAAACAAGTCACCCCTGTTACACAGCCTATGGTTAGTCCTAATACCAAGCATATACCAAAATGACTAAACCAAAGAAAGCACAAAAGCAACACGTTTCTAACAAATATGCTTTCATATACAGGTTTCCAAGAAAGACACAAAAAGCATGTCAACACAGAAACAAAGAGCACTATTTCTAAAATCACATGCACATATTGTGGTGAACACGGACATATATCACAGTACTGTAGAGCTAGAAAGCTAGTTGACACAAATGTACTTGCTTAGATTCCCAAAACTAATCATGCTGGATCCCTTGAAGAAATGGTTACCAAAGGTTACATCTACTCGTTTTGTAGGTGGACCCTCAACCCTCTTATGCTAAAAACAAGTGGAATCTAGATAGCGGATGTTTGCGGCACATGACAGGTGATGCATCTTTATTCGCTACGCTATCGATGAAGAGAGAAGGATATGTTTCCTTTGGCAATAATCTTCGAGGTAATATTATAGGAATCTGTACTGTTGGTATGTCTCCCTACCAGAAATAAAAAAAGGTTTGCCTAGTCACGTAATTGAAACGTAACCTGTTGAGCATAAGTCATTTGGCAGATAACGGTTATGGTATTAATTTTGTGAAAGATAAATGTTTTATATGAAATGTCTACTGGAAATCTCGTATGTAAAGGGATCATGGAAGACAATATTTATGTTTTCTTTCTAGAACGTACTAACAGTGCAGGAAAGTGCCTAGTAGCCAATTAAGATAAAAACTGGCTATGGCACATGAGATTAGGACATGCAAACATGGACACTATTTCACGGCTATCGACTAAAAGGCTGGTAAAAAGACTCCCAGAAATTTCCTTCAAGAGGATGGTATGTTCAGACTGTGAAAAGAACAAAACAACTAGGTCATCTTTTAAATCCATCAATATTGTAAGCACTTCTAGACCCTTGCAATTGATTCACATTGATTTATTTGGTCCTAGTAGAGTCGCTAGTCTTGGCGGTAAGCTCTATGCTTTTGTTATAGTTGATAATTTCTCTGGATTTACTTGGGTTTACTTTTTATCTAATAAAAGTGATGACATTTTGAATTTTAAGTATTTTGCGAAAAGGTAAAAAAAACGAAAAAGGCTTCATGATTACACGAATCCGAAGTGATCATGATGGCGAATTCGAAAATACTGGTTCAAAAAAAATTGTGATGATAATGGATATTACCATGAGTTTTCTTGTCCTAGAACTCTCAATAAAATGGTATTGTGGAGCGGAAGAATCGTACTCTAAGCGATATGCCTAGAGTCATGCTTAATCAGCATAATCTTCCTAAATATTTTTGGACAAAAGCTGTAAGTACAGCCTGTCATATTTTGAATAGGATGTTAATTCGACCTATATCGAAGAAAACCCCTTATGAATTGTGGTTTGGAAGGATTCCAAACATTTCATATTTTAAAGTTTTTGGTTGTCTCTATTTTTTCCTGAACACCAAGGATAACTTGTGTAAGTTTGACTCGAAAGCAGACGAAGGGATATTTCTCGGATATGCTGCCAAGAGTAAGGGATATAGGATTTTCAATAAAAGATCTATGATTGCTGAAGCATTTATTAATGTTTCCTTTGATGAACTCAACAGTAATAGATATAGTGACAGTGATGACGAGGATGTACAAAACAAATCCAAGGCACCTGAAAATACTGCTACCAATGAGAGTTATTTGGAAAGTCTGCCTAAGAAGATGAAATTCATGCCAGACCATCCAGAGACACTTGTTATAGGTGATGTATCCAAGAGAGTAGGTACGCACTCTTCTACTAGAGACATAGCAGCAAATGTAACTTTCATTTCTCAAGTAGAATCTAAGTCAGTAGCAGATGCTTTTTCTGATGAGTTTTGGATTGATGCCATGCAAGAGGAATTTAATCAATTTGGGGGAAACCAAGTTTGCAAACTTGTCCCTAAACCTATTGGTCAATCGATAATTGGTACCAAATGGGTGTTCTGAAATAAACTAAGTAAGGATGAACATGTTCTACGCAACAAAGCACGTCTAGTGGCATAAGGTTATAAAGAAGAAGGAATTGATTATGACGAGCAATGTTGTAAAAATCGGCCTGGGCGGCCGACTAGTCGGGGACTAGTCGGCTGCCCCCGATTCGACTTGGTGTATGAGCGGTTACAGAAACGGCAAGCACAGTAGTCGGGCCTAGTCGGCTAGCCGGACCTAGTCAGCCGACTTGGCAAGCGTTCAAAAAAAAAAAAAAACCTAGCCGCAGATCCGAAAGAGGAGGTGAAGTCAAAGAAGGAAAAGAGAAGAAGACCAACCTCTGATCCCCGCCGACCGCTCCGATCCTGACCTCTCCGATCCCTCACAATTGCAGCGCAGCCGAGCTTCCGCAGGTAAGCAATTTTTTTTTACTGCAATTTTTTTTCTGCATTCCTTTCTTGCTGATTTCTTTTTCCTTCTTCACTGCAATTTTTCTTTGCTTCTGCTCCATGTTTCTGTTTTTTTGCAATTTTTCTTTGTTGCTCGATTTCTCTGCACCTTTCTTTGCTGATTTCTTCTTTTTGCAATTTTTTTCCTTATAACCGCCAAGGCCCAAGAGAAAGCTTTGCTCCTTTGACTTTTCTTATGAACAGCCAAGAGAGCTTTAGTTTCTTCTGTGCACTAATGCACAACAATGAACATTTGATATGTTCCCTTTGTCTTTTTTGCTTCTACTTTGTTGCATATTTAATAGTTGCATATTTAATAGCAGCAGCACAACACAGTCTCCCTCTTGTCTTTTGCTTCTGCACAGTAAACCTTCAATAATAATAATAGCAGCAGCACAACACAGTGAATATGCCCTATAGCATATTTATTATGTGCCATATAGCATATTTATTATATGTGCCATATAGCATATTTATATGAACGCCTAAGTGTTTTTCTACTTGAAAATGATTTTTCAAAAGGAAGGGGTTGATACAACTTTGTTTATCAAAACTTCAGTTGACAGTATTTTACTTGTGCAAATTTACGTTGATGACATAAATTTCGGTTTTACTAACGAAAAACTTTGTCAAAATTTTGTTAGGTGTATGCAGAGTGAGTTTAAAATGAGTATGATGGGAGAGCTCAACTACTTCCTAGTACTACCGATCAAACAACACTCGCAAGGAACCTTTATCAATCAAGCCAAGTATACGAAGGACTTACTAAAGAAGTATGACTTCGACAACGTAAAGCCAATCGGTACGCCAATGGCTACATCAACATGACTTGATATTTGTCATCAACCAGCATAAGTATCGAGGTATGATTGATAATTAACTTTATTTAACTGCTAGTCGTCCTAATATCATGTTCAGCGTTTACATCTGTGCACGATATCAAACTAATCTTAAGGAATCACACTTATGCGTCGTTAAGCGTATCTTTCGATACCATAAGGGAAGTTCTACTGTCGGCTTATGGTATCCTAAAACCACATCGTTTGACCTAATCAGTTACTCAGATGCTGATTTTGCTGGATGCAAAGTAGATCGTAAAAGTACAAGCGGTACGTGTCATTTTCTAGGAAAACTTTAGTCTCTTGGTTTAGCAAAAAACTTCTGCAGCATTATCAACAACTGAGGCTGCGGACATCGCCGCAGTACGTTGTTGTGCTCAAATTTTGTGGATGAAGCAAACCCTAGAAGACTATAATATGCACTACATTAAGATTCTCATTTACTGTGATAACACTATCACTATTAATCTGACTAAGAACCCGGTATGTCATTCACGCACTAAGCACAGAGAAATACGTCACCACTTTCTACGTGATCACCAACAACACGGGGATATCAGTCTAGAGTTCATTGACACAGATCATCAACTAGCAGCATATTCATAAAACCACTAGTCGAAGATCGTTTCAACTATCTGCGTCGAGAGTTAAGCATACTTGAATTTTCAGTCATAATGGGTTATGTTTAATAAAAACAATTAAAACTTAAAATTTAACGATTTATTAATTGAAATTATTTTGGGTACAAACCGAAAGGGTCATTCTATCAACAAGGCGTAAAAGCCTAAGCGACACGTTGCCAAGTGTCATCGGACTACCGCTAGCTGGGATCCGGCCCCTACATCTAACCAAGGCAATGGATATTAATTAATCAATTATTTACAAGTTTATAGGATATTTTATCATTCATTATTCAAAATATGACCTAAAAATCAAGTGGCCGAACTCGGACCGAGTTCGGACCGAACTCTGTAGGGACACTTTTATATCATAATTCGAAACATCAGCCCCCCTTTCTATAAATAGAGCCCATTGGCCTCCTTTGAAAGATGCACCAAGAAGAGAGTTAAAGAAGTCCGTAAAGTCCAGGAAGCACGTTCAAGTCTCAAATATTGACTGACGAGTGTTCCAGAAGTTCTTTAGAACTTGCTGGTTCCTCGAAGCGGATCGTATATAGGCGAATCTTGCTTTAAGCAACGGTGATCTGATCACCCCAGCAAAGCTATCTTTCTCTTTTTCTTTCCTTCTCTTCTTCTCTGATCTAATCAGAAACTTCTTGTGGGTTTTCGTCGCTGCTGCTACTAGCAACTCGATTTGTACCTTCATAAAAGAAGCTCTACATTTGTTTGCTGTTGTAACGAAATATCTTTAGATTTTCGTTACCCAGAATCCTCCAAGGATCTCTGTAGTGCACCTTCTTTGAAGTGTTGCTACGAAACATTGTTGCTATTTTGACAACTGTTTCGATTCTCTGTTTTCCATCGAAAATTACGTCTCGGGAATAACACCCCCTATATCACAGTTTGTAGCTGGAGTTTCGCCATTCCAAGCTTTGGTTTGAAATACCAAAAAAATAAACCTAACTCCATTTTAGCAAACTTTCCTCCCAAACTAGACCTTATAATTTATAAGTGAACCGATAATTAGCATGACCATCCTTAATGAAACATGTGACTGATAAAACTCAAATGTATGGCACATAGCCATGCTAACGGTTATCCCATCCTCCCCCCCCCCCCCCCAACGGATAGGAGAAAGGTGACTGATAAAAAGACGTTGTTCGGAGTAGAAAGAATTCAATTATGGAAAAACCTACGCTTGGTGAAGGTAAAGTTTGGAGATAGAACAATTCCTTCTGTCGTGTATCCTCGATTGATAGCCTCGGATACTTTAATTGTCGATTTTAGTATTGAACAAAAGGTTATACCTATAGATTCTGTATTGCAGGTCCACTAGTACCAATAGGAGGCATAGGGGAAGAAGCACTACACCTAGGAATCAAAAACACGAAAACTTTGTTATAAAATACCCTTTTCCTTATCGGTATTGGGACTAGCAAGAATGGTTGGGACAACAAACATCCATCTCGTTCGTACTTTGGATACCCGTATAACCGTCAAAGATCGTTGAAGTAACTAATTCTCAGAAATAGTAGGCGTTGAGGACAAAGAAATCGTTGGAGTTATCATTTCTATCTAGCACTAATATGGTTGGTGTTAAGAAAAAACCTCTTGCGGGAAGGCTGGCTAGAGATTTCTTGTAAATATACTAGCTCCTGTCAGTTCATAATGAGAATAGTGAAATTTTGATTCTATGGATTATTCCCCTTAGTATTATGCACAGAAGGGAGGAGCCGTATGAGATGAAAATCTCACGTACGGTTCTAGAACGGAGACTTTTTGAATAAAGTGAACGACCGTAACAGATGTCGGCTCAATCCGAAGGAAATTATGCGGAAGCTTTACAGAATTATTATGAAGCTACGCGACCAGAAATCGATCCCTATGATCGAAGTTATACACTCTATAATATAGGCCTTATACACACAAGCAACGGAGAGCATACAAAGGCTTTAGAATATTATTTCCGGGCACTAGAACGAAACCCATTCTTACCACAAGCTTTTAATAATATGGCCGTGATCTGTCATTACGTGCGACAATCTCCACTATAGAAAGAAGGAAAAAAAGAGCAAATTGACTAGTCAATACTAGAAAAATGGGCTTTCTACATATGCATCGTCCAAAGCAACGATTTGTATCAGCTGTAGCAATGAAAGAGACTTAAAAAAATAGGTAAATACGGCCCACATACTATACTCTATGGATAAAGGATCGAATTGATAAAGAAAGCACCGTAAAGATCAATTATCGAGCTATCGGATCGATACAGTTAAGAACTGCTTACTTATGTCATGATATGGGATATCAAGTTAGGAATCAACTTATGTAATAGAGTAGATCCACTAAAGTAATGAGTAGCTGTGTAGCATCAGATCCCAAAGATAGCAAGTTCTTTTTTCTTATGGAAAAAGTCTTTTTCAAAGATTCTATATACATTTCATATAATGAAATTCTAAGGATATAGGGTATATCCATGCTTCATGCTTCTGAAGGTGGGAGAAAAGAGAAAACTAATTGTTGATCTAAATTAGAATTTGAAACTTATGAAATTAATTTCTTCTGGTTAACCCAAGAAAAAAGAAATGGGATAGATTAATTTATCATAAATCTAATTCAGTTAGCATAGGGTAGATTAAGATCGAACCTCAAAAAGAATGGATTGTCGAGCCGTATGAGGTAGGAAACTCTCTAGTACGGTTCTAAGGGAAGGAATTGACCCGCCTATTCCGACCGGGGAGAACAGGCCATTCTACAGGGGGATTCTGAAATTGCGAAGGCTTGGTTCGATCAAGCTGCCGAGTATTGGAAACAAGCTATAGCGCTTACTCCAGGTAATTATATTGAAGTACATAATTGGCTAAAGATCACGAGGCGTTTCGAATAAGACCGCTCTTTAATTCATTCAAATTGGTTGTTGGATCCATCAATCAAATAAAATGGATCATTATGTTATCATGATAAGATCCAATCAAGAATTTCATTATACCCCTTCCTTGTAAAAGTAAAATCATTCTATTTTCTATGGTATCTCATAGGAATAAATGATACGAATACCATATAGAATAGAACCAATAAAGCTAACAAAAGATACCTTCGATGTCTCTTATTGATTCTAATGAATCAGATCTTGTTATTTGTAATAATCATATTATGCTCTATGAAGAAAGTGGATCCATATAGGCACTCTTTCTATATTCAGATAGAAACTTATAGATTCAGATAGAAATACAATAGACTAGGTTGCAAAAAAAATTGTTTTTTCATCACGCCGGAAAAAGATTAAAAAAACAAAAAACAAATGTCCATTGGGCATCTAATCGTTATGTCATAATAGATCCGAACGCTTGCCCCGGATCAACATCAATATCATAATTGCTCTAGTGAATAACTAAATAAAATAGATGGATGGGGGATAGGAAAGAAAAGAACTAATCATAAATAAGATATCTATCCTTCAGAAGTTCACTAAAAACTTGACCGTTGGCGGGTCTCTTTGTATGTGTTGTCCGGAAAGAGGACTTAATGATTATTCGTTCGCCTGAACCCGAAGTGAAAATTGTTGTAGATAGGGATCCTGTAAAAACGTCTTTCGAGGAATGGGCCAGACCCGGCCATTTCTCAAGAACAATAGCTAAGGGGCCTGATACTACCACTTGGATCTGGAACCTACATGCTGATGCTCACGATTTCGATAGTCATACCAGTGATTTGGAGGAAATCTCTCGAAAAGTATTTAGTGCTCATTTTGGTCAACTCTCCATTATCTTTCTTTGGCTGAGTGGCATGTACTTCCACGGTGCCCGTTTTTCCAATATGAAGCATGGCTAAGTGATCCTACTCGCATTGGACCCTGTGCCCAAGTAGTTTAGCCAATAGTGGGTCAAGAAATATTGAATGGCGATGTGGGCGGCGGTTTCCGAGGAATACAAATAACCTCCCGTTTTTTTTCAGATTTGGCGAGCTTCTTGAATAACTAGTGAATTACAACTCTATTGTACCGCAATTGGTGCATTGGTCTTTGCATTGTTAATGCTTTTTGCCGGTTGGTTCCATTATCACAAAGCCGCCCCAAAATTGGCTTGGTTCCAAGACGTAGAATCCATGTTGAATCACCACTTAGCGGGATTATTAGGACTTAGGTATCTTTCTTGGGCGGGACACCAAATCCATGTATCTTTACCGATTAACCAATTTCTCGATGCTGGAGTTGATCCTAAAGAGATACCACTTCCTCATGAATTTATCTTGAATCGGGATCTTTTGGCTCAACTTTATCCCAGTTTTGTCGAGGAAGCAACCCCCTTTTCTACCTTGAATTGGTCAAAATACGTGGATTTTCTGAGTTTTCGTGGAGGATTAGATCCAATAACAGGAGGTCTATGGCTGAGCGATATTGCACATCATCATTTAGCTATTGCTATTCTTTTCTTGATCGTTGGTCATATGTATAGGACCAACTGGACTATTGGTCATGGCCTTAAAGATATTTTAGAGGCTCATAAAGGTCCATTTACAGGTCAGGGTCATAAGGGCCTCTATGAAATCCTAACAACGTCATGGCATGCTCAATTATCTCTTAATCTGGCTATGTTAGGTTCTTCAACCATTGTTGTAGCACACCATATGTATTCCATGCCGCCCTATCCATACCTAGCTATTGACTATGGTACACAACTTTCGTTATTCACACATCACATGTGGATCGACGGATTTCTCATAGTTGGCGCTGCTGCACATGCAGCCATTTTTATGGTAAGAGACTACGATCCAACTACTCGATACAACGATCTATTAGATCGTGTCCTTAGGCACCGCGATGCAATCATATTGCACCTTAACTGGGCATGTATATTTCTAGGTTTTCACAGTTTTGGCTTGTATATTCATAATGATACCATGAGTGCTCTAGGACCCTCATTTTGAGTCATGGATACAGGACCCTTTACATGTAAGACCTATTGCTCATGCAATTTGGGACCCTCATTTTGGTCAACCAGCCGTAGAAGTCTTTACTCGAGGAGGTGCTACCGACCCAGTGAATATCGCTTATTCCGGTGTTTATCAGTGGTGGTATACAATCGGATTACGCACCAATGAGGATCTTTATACCGGAGCTCTTTTTCTATTATTTCTTTCTGCTATATCCTTAATAGCGAGTTGGTTACACCTACAACCAAAATGGAAACCAAGCGTTTCGTTGTTCAAAAATGCCGAATCTCGTCAAAATCATCATTTGTCAGGACTTTTCGGAGTAAGCACCTTGGCTTGGACAGGACATTTAGTTTTCATATGGCTATTCCCGGATCTAGGGGAGAGTACGTCAGATGGAATAATTTCTTAGACGTATTATCGTATCCCCAAGGGTTGGGACCACTTCTTACGGGCCAGTGGAATCTTTATGCCCAAAACCCTGATTCAAGTAGTCATTTATTTGGTACCTCCCAAGGGGCGGGAACAGCCATTCTAACCCTTCTTGGGGGATTCCATCCACAGACGCAAAGCTTATGGCTAACCGATATGGCTCATCGTCATTTAGCTATTGCATTTATTTTTCTCGTTGCTGGTCATATGTATAAAACTAACTTCGGGATTGGGCACAGTATCAAAGATCTTTTAGAAGCACATACTCCTCCGGGGTGTCGATTAGGGCGTGGGCATAAGGGTCTTTACGGCACAACCAATAATTCGATTCATTTTTAATTAGCTCTTGCCCTAGCCTCTTTAGGGGTTATTACTTCCTTAGTAGCTCAACACATGTACTCTTTACCTACTTATGCATTCATAGCACAAGACTTTACTACTCAAGCTGCGTTATATACTCATCACCAATATATCGCAGGATTCATCATGACAGGAGCTTTTGCTCATGGAGCTATATTCTTCATTAGAGATTACAATCCAGAGCAAAATGAGGATAATGTATTGGCAAGAATGTTAGACCATAAAGAAGCTATCATATCTCATTTAAGTTGGGCCAGCCTGTTTCTGGGGTTCCATACCTTGGGCCTTTATGTTCATAATGACGTCATGCTCACTTTTGGTACTCCGGAAAAACAAATCTTGATCGAACCCATATTTGCCCAATGGATACAATCCGCGCATGGTAAGACTTCATATGGCTTCGATGTACTCTTATCTTCAACAACTGGCCCGGCATTCAATGCGGGTCGAAGCATATGGTTACCCGGTTGGTTGAATGCTATTAATGAGAATAATAATTCACTATTCTTAACAATAGGTCCGGGAGATTTCTTGGTTCATCATGCTATTGCTCTAGGTTTGCATACAACTACATTGATTTTAGTAAAAGGTGCTTTAGATGCACGCGGTTCAAAATTAATGCCAGAAAAAGGATTTCGGTTATAGTTTTCCTTGCGACGGACCAGGGCGTGGCGGTACTTGTGATATTTCTGCTTGGGACGCATTTTATTTGGCAGTTTTCTGGATGTTAAATACTATTGGATGAGTCACTTTTTATTGGCATTGGAAACATCACATTATGGCATGGTAACGTTTCACAATTTAATGAATCTTCTACTTATTTGATGGGATGGTTAAGAGATTATCTATGGTTAAACTCTTCACAACTTATCAATGGATATAACCCTTTTGGTATGAATAGTTTATCCGTATGGGCGTGGATGTTTTTATTTGGGCATCTTGTTTGGGCTACTGGATTTATGTTCTTAATTTCCTGGCGGGGATATTGGCAGGAATTGATTGAAACTTTAGCATGGGCTCATGAACGTACACCTTTGGCAAATTTGATTCGATAGAGAGATAAGCCGGTGGCTCTTTCCATTGTGCAAGCAAGATTGGTTGGATTAGCACACTTTTCTGTAGGTTATATATTCACTTATGCAGCTTTCTTGATTGCCTCTACATCAGGAAAATTTGGTTAATTTAGTTATTTCTTTTTTCTGAAAATTGCTGAGAAACCCAATTTCGGGATGGACTTTTATGAAATGCCCACCAGCTGGATGAGTTTTATGAAATGCCCAGAATTAAGTATTTTCACGTTAAATATTCCAAGATTCCCTTTTAGATGCCACCCGCTGGAAACTGCTATTTTTATAATACCGAAACTACCCCTCCGTGCGAATTGGTCATCTATATGTATTTGAATTCAAAAAACTCAGATCTGGATTGCGATTTTCGTCTTCTCTTCTTCACGAAAAATCTGAATTCCATTGCTCTCATCTTCAGCAGAGATCATAAAGATCGTTCGTAGTTCGGTGTGCTTTTCTTCGGTCGAACTCAGATCATCGCTCGTCATCATCATCACCATCATCATCATCTTCATCGACGTCAATTGTGGAGAGAAGATCTTTCTTCTTCTTTTCCATAAGAATTATCATCGCTTTGAAAGAAGAACAAAACTCTTTATTCCTGAAAAAACTAAATTATACGGAGAATGGCCATTCTCCTACGTTTTAACACTGGAAAAGACCATTCTCCGTGTAAATTAACACGGAGAATGCCATTCTCCGTTTTATTTAAAACGGAGAATGACATTCTCCTGCGTTTTAACACTGAAATGACCATTCTCCGTGCTAAATTACACGGAGAATGACCATTCTCCGTTTTATTTAACACGGAGAATGCCATTCTCCGTTTTATTTAAAACGGAGAATGACATTCTCCGTGTTTCTAACACAGAGAATGGCCATTCTCCTGCGTTTTAACACTGAAATGACCATTCTCCGTGCTAAATTATACGGAGAATGACCATTCTCCGTTTTATTTAACACGGAGAACGTCATTCTCCGTTTTATTTAAACGGAGAATGCCATTCTCCTGCATTTTAACACTGAAATAACCATTCTCCGTGCTAAATTACACGGAGAATGCTATTCTCCGTTTTATTTAACACGGAGAATAACATTCTCCGTTTTATTTAACACGGAGAATGGCATTCTCCGTGTTTCTAACACGGAGAATGGTCATTCTCCTGTGTTTTAACACTGGAATGACCATTCTCCGTGATAAACTGCACGGAGAATGGCATTCTCCGTGTAAATTAAGACGGAGAATAGTCATTCTCCGTGTAATTTAGCACGGAGAATGGTCATTCTCCGTGTAAATTAAGGCGGAGAATGCCATTCTCCGTGTTAGTAACACGGAGAATGTCATTCTCCGTGTAAATTAAGACGGAGAATGACATTCTTCGTGTTACTAACACGGAGAATGACCACCCTCATGCGAAATTAACATTTTTCGTGTTCTAACACGGAGAATGACCATTCTCCTGCATTTTATGGTCAGCTGAAACTTTGGAGAGCCATAACTTTTGACTGGGAGGTCGAAACGAGGTCCCGTTTGTCGCAAAATGAGCGTATCGTCGAGGAGACTGAAAGTAACCGCTTCACCGTTAGACGGCCTTCCGAAATTTTAGAATCGCAAAAAAATAATGTTTGGACCTCCGTTTTAGCACTTTTGCCGTTTGTCCCGGTCTTTCCGAAATTTTCCGACGAGTTTTTGAAGATTTTTGAGGAGAAAACCTAGATTCGAAAGTGAGCAGCGTATGGGAAGTATCGAAACGTTTTTTTGAAGAGCAGTTTCGTGGGTGTTTTCAATAAATTAAAAGGAAGGGCAAAATGGTCATTTGGAACCCGCTTTGGATAAGTTTCTCTAATTCTGGGCACGCCATGAAAGTTTTTTTAGCGGTGGGTTTTACATAAAACTTTTTTAGTTTTTGGGCATTTCATAAATCCTCCCTTCTTTTTTTATGTACCATATCAGCAACAATCTCATTTGTTTCGATGAAGAAGGGGATCTACCCTCTTAATTTTTATGAAAAATAAGAAGTAGGTCCGTTAGAAACTTGAAAAACGATAATTAGGTTGCGCCATATATATCAAAGAGTATACAATAATGATGTATTTGGTGAATCAAATACATGGTCTAATAACGAACCATTTTCACATTTTAATTCGTTGATAATATTAGTTGAATATTTTTTGAAAGATTTTGTCAAAGGTTTCATTCATGCCTAATCCATATCGAGTAGACCTTGTTGTTGTGAGAATTCTTAATTCATGAGTTGTAGGGAGGGACTTATGTCACCACAAACAGAAACTAAAGCAAGTGTTGGATTTAAAGCTGGTGTTAAAGATTACAGATTGACTTATTATACTCCTGATTACGAAACCAAAGATACTGATATCTTGGCAGCATTCCGAGTAACTCCTCAACCCGGAGTTCCTGCTGAAGAAGCGGGGGCCGCGGTAGCTGCCGAATCTTCTACTGGTACATGGACAACAGTGTGGACTGATGGACTTACCAGTCTTGATCGTTACAAAGGACGATGCTACCACATCGAGGCCGTTGTTGGGGAGGAAAATCAATATATTGCTTATGTAGCTTATCCTTTAGACCTTTTTGAAGAAGGTTCTGTTACTAACATGTTTACTTCCATTGTGGGTAACGTATTTGGTTTCAAAGCCCTACGAGCTCTACGTCTGGAAGATCTGCGAATTCCTCCTGCTTATTCCAAAACTTTCCAAGGCCCGCCTCATGGCATCCAGGCTGAAAGAGATAAATTGAACAAGTATGGTCGTCCCCTATTGGGATGTACTATTAAACCAAAATTGGGATTATCCGCAAAAAACTACGGTAGGGCGGTTTATGAATGTCTACGCGGTGGGCTTGATTTTACCAAGGATGATGAAAATGTGAACTCACAACCTTTTATGCGTTGGAGAGACCGTTTCTTATTTTGCGCTGAAGCACTTTATAAAGCGCAAGCCGAAACAGGTGAAATCAAAGGACATTACTTGAATGCAACTGCGGCTACATGTGAAGAAATGATGAAAAGGGCTATATTTGCCAGAGAATTGGGAGTTCCTATCGTAATGCATGACTACTTAACTGGGGGATTCACTGCAAATACTAGTTTGGCTCATTATTGCCGCGACAATGGCCTACTTCTTCACATCCATCGCGCAATGCATGCAGTTATTGATAGACAGAAAAATCATGGTATGCATTTCCGTGTACTAGCTAAAGCATTACGTATGTCTGGTGGAGATCATATTCACGCTGGTACAGTAGTAGGTAAACTGGAAGGGGAACGTGAGATGACTTTGGGTTTTGTTGATTTATTACGTGATGATTATATTGAAAAAGACCGAAGTCGCGGTATTTTTTTCACTCAAGATTGGGTCTCTATGCCAGGTGTTCTGCCCGTGGCTTCAGGAGGTATTCATGTTTGGCATATGCCTGCCCTAACCGAAATTTTTGGAGATGATTCCGTACTACAGTTCGGCGGAGGGACTTTAGGACACCCTTGGGGAAATGCACCTGGTGCAGTAGCGAATCGAGTAGCTTTAGAAGCATGTGTACAAGCTCGTAATGAGGGACGCGATCTTGCTCGTGAAGGTAATGAAATTATCCGTGAAGCTTGCAGCTGGAGCCCTGAACTAGCGGCTGCTTGTGAAGTATGGAAGGCGATCAAATTCGAATTCGAGCCAGTAGATAAGATAGATAAACAGAAATAGATAAACAGAAAATATAAGAACTAAGTGCGCATAATTCAGTAATTTCTGTTTGTTCTCCTAATTGATTGCAATTAAACTCGGCTCAATCCTTTTCCTAAAAAAGGATTGAGCCGAATAAAGAATGAGCATCATATACTGTGGCATATATCTTTCATATGTACAGATCTTACCTATGTATATATACAAGATCTAAATACAAGATAAGATCGAAGACTAAACAACTCAATACTTCTATTGTTTATTGTTGGATCCATAGAATTTATTATTGATCCTTGGGATTGTTGGATCATTTTCTATCCTGCAGTTTTAGGCCATAGATCAAGCCAAAGGAATGGCTCACCCATCCTGTATATTGTCTTTTTCGTTCCATGTTGCAATAGAAACTTATTATTTGATTATATGAGATTATACGAGAATAAATTCTTCATTTATAGGAAGAAACTACTATTTATCCTTTCGATAAGAATTTATTGTTTATGACACCAGAGAAGCCTGTCTTTCTATTTCTAATTGAGGAAAGGATTTTACCATAATATATATTGAAGTGATACCCCAGATTCCTCCAAAAGAAAACCATTTCTTTCAATACTAACTTGTTGTTAGTTAACAATCCTAATGTAATAAGTTAACAATCCCAATGTAATAATTGGATAATATGCTTAATTCTGATAGGAAATCCAATAAAAAAATGATTATTCATCGAATGACTATTCATCTATTATATTTTCATCAAATAAGGAGCGGGAAGACTCTATGGAAAAATTGTGGTTCAATTCGATGTTGTCTAACGAGAAATTCGAACATAGGTGTGGGCTAAGTAAATCAATGGGTAGTCTTAATGCTATTGGACATACCAGTGGAAGTGAAGAACCCATTCTAAATGATACGGGGAAGAACATTCCTAGTTGGAGTGACGGTGGAAGTTATAGTTTCAGTAATGTTGATTATTTATTTGATATCAGGGACATTTGGAGTTTGATCTCTGATAACACTTTTTTAGTTAGGGATAGTCAGGGTAACAGCTATTCTGTATATTTTGATATTGAAAATCAGATTTTTGAGATTGACAATGATAACTTTTTTCTGAGTGAACTCGAAAGTGTTTTTTCCCGTTTTTTTAATAGTAGGTCTAAGAGTAACAATCATTACTATTATCATTCCATGTATGATACTCAATCCAGTTGGAATAATCACATTCATAGTTGCATTAATAGTTATCTTCGTTGTGAAGTCAGTATTAATAATTACATTTTTGTTGGTACCGACAATTACAGCGATAGTTACATTTATAGTTTCATTTGTACTGAAAGTGGGAATTTGAATCTAAGAACTAGTGGTAACGCCCGTGATTTCAATATAAGAGGAAGATCTAATGATTTAGATATAAATAAAAAATACAGACATTTATGGATTCAATGCGAAAATTGTTATGGGTTAAATTATAAAAAATTTTTTAGGTCAAAAATGAATATTTGTGAACAGTGTGGATATCATTTGAAAATGAGTAGTTCAGATAGAATCGAACTTTTGATTGATCCGGGCACTTGGGATCCTATGGATGAAGATATGGTCTCTATAGATCCCATTGAATTTCATTCAGAGGAGGAACCTTATAGAGATCGTATCCATTCTTATCAAAGAAGGACAGGGTTAACTGAAGCTGTTCAAACAGGCATAGGTCAACTAAATGGCATTCCCATAGCAATTGGGGTTATGGATTTTCAGTTCATGGGGGGTAGTATGGGATCTGTAGTAGGCGAGAAAATAACCCGTTTGGTCGAGTATGCTACTAATCGATCTCTACCTGTCATTATTGTGTGTGCTTCTGGAGGAGCACGCATGCAAGAAGGAAGTTTGAGCTTGATGCAAATGGCTAAAATATCTTCTGCTTCATCTAATTATCAATTAAATAAAAAGTTATTCTACGTATCAATCCTTACATCTCCTACAACCGGTGGAGTAACAGCCAGTTTTGGTATGTTGGGAGATGTTATTATTGCTGAACCCAATGCCTACATTGCATTTTTGTTCCTTTAGTGGGCCTAGTATTTCCGGCAATTGCAATGGCTTCTTTATTTCTTCATGTCCAAAAAATTAAGATTGTCTAGATCTAACGGGACAAAATTGCATCAATTTTTTTCAACAATGGATCATAATAAGCTATTTCTTAAGTGTAATATGGTAGGATATGTGACTTTTTCCGAACACAAATGAAAGAATTGTTATGCATGCGGATACATTATATCTGCATAAATGCATGTATATGCGGGTGGGTATAGTCGGTTAAAAATGATCCGCGAATATTTTTCTAATTTATAATAGAAAGTCAATGTATCTAACCAATTACTTCTAATGGTTCATATCAGAATAGTACTAGTTGATGAAAGTTATTTCGGCATCAAGAAAAGTAAAATTCATTTTGGTTATTTTCTCAATTCCAATCGAATGCAACTAGATCTAATATAGTATGAACTGGCGATCAGAACATATATGGATAGAACTAATAACAGGATCTCGAAAAACAAGTAATTTTTTCTGGGCCTGTATCCTTCTTTTAGGTTCACTAGGATTTTTAGTGGTTGGAACTTCCAGTTATCTTGGTAGGAATCTGATATCAGGATTTCCATCTAACCAAATCATTTTTTTCCACAAGGGATCGTGATGTCTTTTTATGGGATCGCGGGTCTATTTATTAGTTCCTATTTGTGGTGTACAATTTCATGGAATGTGGGTAGTGGTTATGACCGATTCGATAGAAAAGAAGGAATAATGTGTATTTTTCGTTGGGGATTCCCCGGAATAAATCGTCGAATCTTCCTTCGCTTCTTTCTGAAAGATATCCAATCAATCAGAATGGAGGTTAAAGAGGGTATTTTTCCTCGTCGTGTTCTTTATATGGAAATCAGAGGCCAAGGAACCATTCCCTTGACTCGTACTGATGAAAATTTGACTCCACGAGAAATTGAACAAAAAGCTGCAGAATTAGCCTATTTCTTGCGAGTACCAATTGAAGTATTTTGAAATGAAGAATGAATGTTTTCCCAGCATGAGGGAAGGAACTTGCTAATTTCCTTTTAATTTAATACAACTGAAGTTTCTTCAGAATATTCATTTTTTTTATCCGAAAAAGACTCTTATTCTATTTCCATATTCCTTCTAGACCCAAGGACTAAATTCTTACACAAAAATGGAAATAGATCCCTGGGTTCGATACCTTGTTATATAACTTATAACTCGTACTTTAGAGAAATATCAGATAGAGTTGACGAATGAAGCAGTTCATTAACAATTCACAGATAATAAATGAAAAAAAAGAAAGCATTGACTTCCCTCCCATATCTTGCATCTATAATATTTTTGCCCTGGTGGGTCTCTCTATCATTTAATAAAAGTCTGGAACCTTGGGTTACTAATTGGTGGAATACTAGGCAATCCGAAACTTTTTTAAATGATATTCAAGAGAAAAATGTTCTAGAAAAATTCCTAGAATTAAAGGAACTCCTCTTGTTGAATGAAATGATAAAGGAATACCCGGAGACACGTATACAAGAGCTTCCTATAGAAATACACAAGGAAACGATACAATTGGTCAAAACACACAATGAATATCATCTCCATATAATTTTGCATTTCTCGACAAATATAATCTGTTTCACTATTCTAAGTGGTTATTTTATTCTGGGTAATGCAGAACTTGTCATTCTTAATTCTTGGGTTCAGGAATTCCTCTATAACTTAAGTGACACAATAAAAGCTTTTTCGATTCTTTTAGTTACGGATTTATGGATCGGATTTCACTCGACCCATGGTTGGGAACTCATGATTGGTTCGATCTACAACGATTTTGGACTGGCTCATAATGATCAAATTATATCTGGTCTTGTTTCCACTTTTCCAGTTATTCTAGATACAATTGTGAAATATTGGATCTTCCATTTTTTAAATCGGGTATCTCCTTCGCTTGTAGTAATTTATCATTCAATGAATGAATGAAGAACTTATTTGATCTCCCGATATCAATCAAATCAGAATTTTTCTTCGTGTATAACGTGTATAAAGAAAGCATTTTACTTATTCTTTATATTTCTACCTCTTCAAGGTATTCGTCCTATATTCCAGTACAATTATTTCCGTACAATGGCAGATTCGTGGATAGGGAACTATACTAGCTACCTATCTAATTTATTGTAGAAATTCCGGGATCAATGATTGTACCATGCAAAATAGAAATACTTTTTCTTGGGTAAAGGAACAGATGACTCGATCTATTTCTGTATTGATCATGATATATGTAATAACTCGAGCATCCATTTCAAATGCATATCCCATTTTTGCGCAGCAAGGTTATGAAAATCCACGAGAAGCAACGGGGCGAATTGTATGTGCCAATTGCCATTTAGCTAATAAGCCTGTGGATATTGAAGTTCCACAAGCTGTACTTCCTGATACTGTATTTGAAGCAGTTGTTCGAATTCCTTATGATATGCAACTGAAACAAGTTCTTGCTAATGGTAAAAAAGGGTCTTTAAATGTGGGGGCTGTTCTTATTTTACCCGAGGGATTCGAATTAGCCCCCCCCGATCGTATTTCTCCTGAAGTGAAAGAAAAAAATGGGAAATCTTTCTTTTCAGAGTTATCGTCCAAATAAAAGAAATATTCTTGTGATAGGTCCTGTTCCAGGTCAGAAATATAGTGAAATCATCTTTCCCATTCTTTCCCCCGACCCCACTACGAAGAAAGACGTTCACTTCTTAAAATATCCGATATATGTAGGTGGGAACAGGGGAAGGGGTCAGATTTATCCTGATGGGAGCAAGAGTAACAATACAGTTTATAATGCGACATCCGCAGGTATAGTAAGCAGAATAGGACGTAAAGAAAGGGGGGGGATATGAAATAACCATAGTGGATGCATCGGATGGACACCAAGTAGTTGATATTATACCTCCAGGACCAGAACTTTTTGTTTCAGAGGGGGAATCCATCAAGCTTGATCAACCATTACCAGGCAATCCAAACGTGGGAGGTTTTGGTCAGGGAGATGCAGAAATAGTGCTTCAAGATCCATTACGCGTCCAAGGTCTTTTATTCTTCTTTGCATCCGTTATTTTGGCACAAATCTTTTGGTTCTTAAAAAGAAACAGTTTGAAAAGGTTCGGTTGTACGAAATGAATTTCTAGATCCAGAGATTACTTAACATCAAGTTAGTAAAAAGCGCGGTATTCTTTTTCTTCCTCAAGAGCAGCCTCCAAAAACCCTAAAAATCCTAACCCTAGATCCTAGTTTACTACTCCTCAAGCCTCCAAATTCAAAATTTCTCGGATCTAAGACATCCTCTTCCATCTTTGATCAGGTTTGACATATATTTCTCAATTTTATCATGGCTCCTAAAATCTTTACGAGAAAGAAAACTAGGAATACTGCCTCATCTTCCACGTCTGAATATGAACCCATCAATATGCTCAGTCCATCTCGTCCTGATGACGATGATGATTATGATCCGACACTTTTGTTTCATCTGAGAGATCAACCCTTTGGTTTGATTACTTTGGGTATCGGAAAATTTGTTCGGGTAAAACGATAAATTTTACCATTTTCTCGAAATAACTGGACTACTTTTGAAACCCTAGGACTTCGTGAACTTTTAGAAATTTCCAACCCTATTCACAATAATACAGTTCGTATGTTTTATTTTAACATGCAAGAATCAACGACCTCTGTCAGCAGGAAGGAATTTGAGTTTAACTCTGACGATTTGAGCGAATATTTTCAAATGCCGAACAACGGTGATGCTCTTGTCGACATTGTTAAGGTTCAATATCCCGACGGCATAACACTTGAATCTTTCAAGGTCGCGTTGTGTCATCCGGATCCGGTTCCCCGGAAACAGTTATACGCTCATAACCTAAACCGACACTTTTATGAGTTATATTGTATTATCATTTCATCTCTTCTACCCAAGACGGGATCCACTTACGAGATCACGTTCTTAGAGTTATTGCGATGTATCACATTCACTTTGGGATTACTTTTTCATTTCCCAAGACTATGCTATCTTTATGATCACCTGTCGGAGGGCAGGCCGCAACCTCCTCCATCATATGCATCTGACGGCCATCTTCCATAAATTTCCTCTCTTTAGAATCTTGTCCTATCTCTAGAGCGCCTTCAGAGCTTCTTAGGTATAAGAAGTTCCTACACCTTCCTGATGATGCTCCACCTCTACCTCCACCTGCTCCAGTCGCAACCCCAGCAGACGCTCCAATCGATCCAGCCCCTGCAGCCCCGGGTCACTATTGACGAGGTCTATCAGCGGTTCGATGCTTTTGTCACTCTCCATGGACAGCAGCGTCAGACCGATTTGACTCGCTTTAGTGACGCTAAGTTCTGCATATTTCTCAGGCCCAGGTCTTGAGAAATGCCATGGCAGACAACCAGTGGACGATAGTTCACCATCCTACTGCTCCGACGACCATCATCCGTCACCCTGATTTTGACGGACCGAGACTTGGTGATGCTCCGTATGCTTACTTCGACCCGACGACCGCTTATTTTGATCCGACCGAGACACTGCTGCTGCTCCGCCTACTGATGCTCCTGGTAGTGCGATAGTTGATTTTGATTGATGTTTTAGACTAGTATTTTGTGTGGATTTGTCTGGTTCATGATAATCTGAGATGTAGTGACACTTTGTACTTATTATGCATTTTGGACTTCTTTATCTGAAGTGACATTTTTATTATGCACTTTGGACCTCTCAGTTGTAGTGACACTTTCATCTTTTTATGTGAGTTGTTCGTTTTTCTTTTATTACTGCTACTGCTGATGGTCTATAATACTACTTGAGCTGTTGACTTGTCATATTTGGTATCATTTTTTTTTCTTTGTTGTTGGATTCATAAATTGTGAGGGTGCCATATTTTGAGTACATGACAGGGGGAGAATGAGCATACCAAAATAAAATTTTCAAGATTTCTTCAAACAAGTCGGGTATAATTCAAAGTTCAATATTATATTTGTTATATTTTGTTATAGACTCAAAGTTTATCAATTATCAAAATGGGGGAGATTGTTGACCCATTGGTCATGATCATACCTGATTTTGATAATCAATATCAACTTTGATTGATACGCAAAATATATATATTGCTACAAGGTTTACAGGTTTCAAGTCTGCACCTACTACTGCTACAAGCTACAAAAGTTTCGTTGTCATCAAGAACCAAAAAGCAATGGAATCAGGATTAAGATTTTACATATTTCTTCTGTATTTTATCTTTATTGAGTTTAGAAAAAATATGTAAGATTGATCAGGATCGGTACTTGGCTTAGCTAATCTTAGTCCACAAAAATCATAGCCTACATATCCACAAATACATATCCAAAGTCCACATTCCAAATTAGCCCAAAATCCAACCATTTGGCCCAAACTAGGTCTGACAAAACTCAAATAGAACTCGACCAGAGCCGGCCCGAGTTCGGCCAGGACAGTTTTATTTTGTTTTTGAATTCCCTCTATATCTGCATCCAACGTTCGAATGCGAGATTTTTGCATCCGAACTCTGTCCGAACTTTGTCCGAATTCGGTCTAGAAAAACACTATAAATAGAAGTTTCACATTTTCAAATCACTCAATCCTTTTATTCTCTATTCATAGTGTTTTCTACGAGCTACACTTTCAAATCTAGCATATACCACTCTTAGCCAAGCCAGTACAGTTTCTGTTTAATCTAGAGTTTAGTTGTGAAGAGTTGTATCGGAGGCTAAATTAAGAAAACTGTTCCAGTTTTTAAATCGTCTTCTGGAGTCGATCGTGCACTGGTCGCCAAGCACGATGTTATTGAAGTCGGTCGTGCACTTGTCCCCAAGCACGGTGTTGTAAGAGTTGCAAGCACTCAGTTAAAGCTTGTGCCATAGTGGATTAACATCGAACAGGAGTACTCGAAACTGGATTAGTCTTCCATGAGGAAAACCAGTATATATCGTGTGTGTATATATATATATATATCACTGAGTTTGATCTTCTTAACTCTTACTTCTACTACAAGTTATTTACTCTATTTCATTTGCTCTTACTTGTCATAGTATATAAATTTTAATTGTGAGATCTATTCTGCTGCACACGCACACACTCTATTCACCCCCCACCTCTAGAGGTGCTCAACGGTCCTACAATATAGTCTAGTTAAACATCATCGGATACCCTATTCGGTGAATCTAAATAAAGCTGTCTCGGCTCCATCTGAATTAGTGCATTTTGATGTATGGAGTCCATGCCCTATTGAATCTGTGATGGGTTTCAAGTACTTGGTTTCCTTTGTTAATGACTACTCACGAGACACTTTTGTCTACTTAATAAAAAATCGCTTCAAATTATTTGATATTTGGTACAATTTTTATGCTGAAATAAAAATCCAATTTGGCATTTCAACTAAGTGTCTAATGACCGATAATGGTCGTGAGTATGCGTCTCATGAGTATGCTGAAATAAAAATCCACCAAACTTTCTTTACACACCGCAACAAATGGTATGGCCGAACATAAGAATCGTCACCTTTTGGAAAGAATGTGTGATCCTATATTTCATGCCCATACTTCAAGTAAATTTTGGTCGAATGATATGCTTACAACTTGTTATCTTAACATCTAATGTTTTCAATGTCACTACTCATTTTTTTGGGTTATATCCCAATCGTATGACATTTCCTCTGCCTCTCAAAATTTTTTGGGTGCTTGTATTACGCTCGAGATACTCGACCTACCATTTCTAAATTGACCCGAAGGCACTCAAGTGTATTTTCCTTGGGTATCCAAATGATCAGAAAGGGTATCATTGTTTTACCCAACTTTGAAGAGGTATATTATATTTCGGGATGTTACCTTTATTAAGACCGAGTTTCCCCCACTCTCTCAAACTTATGACTTTGTTCCAAAAGTTTACCCAGATGAGAATTTTTTACTGTATTCAGTTCAAACACAGCAACCCCCAGTAAGGATATCCTCCCCTACCGAGCCAGTCTCCCTGTCCGACGGTCCACAAACACCAGCTCAGTCCGAACCGACATCGCCAGACATGTCCACCATTGTAGAACCGGTGTCGTCATCAGAGTCCTCCAGCTCTACGGATTCACCACCGCCTGATATACCGGCTCGCCCCCGTTGTGCATATCGTGACCATTCTTTATATGTTGACAACTACAAATGGTTCACGAGTCACATTCAGTCCTTGGTGGCTACTATTTATGGAATTCAGATCCCCAATTATGTAGAGGATGTACTCAAACAACCTAGTTGGCATGCCGCTATAGAAGAGAAAATGCGAGCATTTCGGGAAAACAATATATGGAATTTGGTGGATTTGCCTACTGGTAAGAAGGCGGCAGGTTGCAAATGGGTGTTCGCAATCAAGGTAAAATCGGATAGCACCCTTGATTGTTTGAAAGCTCGTCTTGTGGCAAAACGGTACTCTCAGACTTACTGTGAGGATTATTTTGAGACCTCCCCAGTTGCCAGGATGACCTATGTGCGTATGCTTCTATCCTTAGTCGTCCGCTATGACTGACCTCTACTTTAGTTGGATGTGAAGAATACATTTTTCCATGGAGACCTTGAAGAGGAAGTGTATGTGGGGTAATCTCCTAAGTTCGTTGCAAGGGAGGGTAAAGTATGTTATATGCGAATCTACGATCTCAAATAATCACTTCGTACCTGGCCTGGTCAATTCACACATGTCGTTACGCAGTTTGGCATGTGCCAATTAAAGAAGGATCATTCGGATATTTTACCGACAGTCATTAGCCGGACGGATACTACTTGGTGCCTATGTTGATGACATTGTGATTACAGATACGACAGTCAGGATATTGTAGGGCTAAAAAAAATTTTGGATGAGCAGTTTCAGACCAAAGATATGGAGAGCATTGAAGTACTTCTTGGGCATTAAAGTCACAAGAAGAAAGTAAGACATTGTAATATCTCAACGGAAATATATGCTTGACATCTTAATTGAAGCAGGAATGATTCAAACTAAGGGAGCAACCTCACTCATGTATCCAAAGGTAAAGTTGCTCTCCAGTAAGGGGATACTAATGACCAATCCTGATCAGTATCGTCGGGTGGTTTTAAAACTCAACAACTTGGCAGTCATGACTCGCCCAGATAGTTTCTTTGTTGTAAGTGTCGCAAGTAGATTTATGGCTTCTCCATGAATTCCGCATTTGCAGATAGTTCCCAGAATCCTGTATTATCTAGCATAAAATTCGTGGAAAAGAATTCGGATGAAGAATCAAGGACATAATCATCTTGAGTGCTTTACAGACGCTGACTGGGGTCAAGTCTTACAGATAGACAGTCTACATCCGGCTATTCGGTATTTTTTGGCAGGAACTTAGTATCGTAGAAGAGCAAGAAGCAGAGTGTGGTCTCACGATCGAGTTCGAAAGCAGAATACCGAGGTATTGCTCGTGGCACAGCAGAGGTGTTATATCTGCAGCATCTTTTAAAGGAACTAAAAAAAGAAGCAGAATCTAAAGTAACAAATATGTTGTGTGATAACCAGTCAGTTATCCACATTGATACCAATCTCGTATTGCATGAAAGGACTAAACGCATTGAGATCGACATCCATTCCATCCGTGAGGTGATAACATTTTATCACGTGAGAACCGGTGATCAGATAATTGATAGCTTTACGAAGCCTTTTTTAGGCCCTCGTGTTCAGTTTCTTTGTAACAAGCTGGACATGATTAACATCTATGCTCCAGCTTGAGAGAGGGTGTAAAGTATTAGTCATTTAGTCCCACATCTGGTAGAGAACAATGTCTATTAAGTTACACTGACCAACATAATGCAGAATTATGGCTCAAAGTTCTGGCAAAGCTGCCATTCAGTATAATTTGCAGATTTTTATTGCAGCGAGTTAAAACAATAGTGACCTGCCAAGTGTGTATTCAAATAAAGGAACTCTGGTGTGATAGATAATATCAGGAAACACAACTGAACACCCCAAACATTTCTAATCATGAGAGTTGAACTGAGAAAATAATCACGCAAGTAGCCTATCATTTTGATCAGTAGAAATTTCAGAGTAACCACAAGTTTATTCCAAAATTTTAATAGAAGAGCTAAGTGTTACCTGACACAGTTCAGCATAGTGCTTGTAAACCTCACTATTTTCATCTTGATCATATATTAATGTTCCACCAAACCAACTGTTGGTTCCATCAGTTGACGTCATTGCGAGATACCTGAAAATTGGTGTATTATACCCGAATTAATTTACATCTTTATTATGTAATGCATCTTCAAGCATAATCTAAAAGTTCCAAATCCTTTTTCCAATATCGAACATACAGAAGAAGAAAAATCACGTAGGAACTGCAAGCAACAATGACGCTGCAAATGAACTTTTGCCAAGTTATATCTGTTTCCGACAGATTATCTAAACAGAAAATTTGCTGTAAAGAAATTAAATTAAATTAAATTAAATTAGTTGTAACGAAACATGTTTGGAAATTTTGCTAATAAAGAAACATTCCGCCAACTCGGTTGGCAGAATTTTGAATCTTTAAAATTCCGCCACCTCCGTTGGCGGAAAAATGCAGTTCATGCGTTGCAATGGGTTTATTTTTGGTTTATTGGAATGGGTTTGTTTTTGGTTAATTTTTGGTTTATTGAAATGGATTTATTTTTGGTTATTTATTTATATATATTAATTTTATATTAACAAATAGATTTTATTATTATTATTATTATTATTATTATTATTATATATATCTATATATATATATATATATATATATATATATATATATATTAATTTGATAATATGGATAATTTGTGTATATATTAATTTGTATATAACTAATATAGATAATAACAAAATATATTTGTTGATATAAAATGAATATATATAAATAAATAAATATATTAACTAATATATTTTGTTATTATCCTTAGTATAGATAATAACAAATTAAAATAAAATATTAAAGCAAATCAAACTAAAAGATAAACCAAAATAAACAAAACAAAACAAAGCCAAAAAAAATTGGACCACAACATTTCCGCCAACTTTGTTGGCGGAATCTTGCTATGCTTCATTTTCGCCATCTACGATGGCGGAACATGTCTCCCGTTCTAATTTATCCAAATTTGTTTCGTTGCCGCTAATTTAGTTAAAATTAATTTCGGTACAACAAATTTCTGTTATCTAAATAAAGAATGAAAAAGTCAAACCTATGTTGCATGGACAAGAATATGAGCCGACACATCACAACTATACAGACACAATAGTGATTTTGGCATGTCCTAGTGTATGTTGGACTCCATCCTTGCTGTCTCATACTTGTTCAATACACAGACACTGCATCAAGTTTTGAGTACCCATGCTTCCTAGACATCAAAAAACAAATGAAAAGAGAGGAAAATTTCCATACAACCACTAAAATCTGTTTCTAGGTAGATTCACCAATTGAGTAAATTACAATCATCAAGAACCGTTCTTTTTCAGGAGATGCATCATTCAATATTACCTGCTAACAAGATCAGCATCCCAAATGCATGACTCTTAACCTAGAATATCCCGTGCTGTCATTACCCCTTAAAGATGAAGAAGCCAAATGTCTCATGCATGGCAACTTAGATTGTTTAAATAGTCCATAATGAGCAATTCCTATTGAACATTTTGGGGGTTCAAGAAGTCAAATATGATTAGAGCAATGGAACCACGGTGTTTAATTGAATCATCAAACTTACTACTGGCATCCACACATATTAGACTTTGTAGCATTTGTCACTGTTACTTGCAGTTCCTACGGAAAACTTTTATCATCTCACCTATTTGTCTAGACTATATAGTCTAGGGAAATTTGGAGTCCTTCCCTTGGTTGCACTAGCTTAAACTGCACAGCAAAAAGATAGGTCTATCTACCTCCCGACTGGCTGTCTAGAGATTTTATGGCATAGCTGTCATGCTCATAGCTACCTTGGCTAGGAACCTGGCACCAACGTGGACGGTTGCCGTTAATAAAACATAGTCCATTCTTCTATGGATTTTTCTTATGCTCCACAGCTGACCCCATTATGTTAGAAAAAGGCTTGGGATGGGATGTATTTCAAGAAAAAAGAACAGTTCCTGGAGATGTACAACAATCCAATCATATGATCTATTTGAAAGAAAGGTTTCAGCTGAATCACCTGATCCTATCATTAAGCATGGTCACTGATACATTGATCATAAAAGCAACCAAGATGCCATCAAAACTTCTGTCGATACAAGACGTATCTGTACCCAGTTCCTTCTCTGATGAAGGGAAACTACGCAATGCGCTTTGACCTAAGACTCCCCACTTACATTCACTACGTATGAAAGATTGATAAAGAAAATAAAAACATATACCTCTGTTATAGGTTGTTACATTGTGGAAATTTTCTACCACATCACTCCACTCCGAAATATTTTTATGAGCACGTACTAGCAGTTTGACCTGGGAAGGCAGGCTATGTATAGGGCATCGGAGAATATACATTCACAATGCAGAATGTTCGCAGATAAGAAAAGAAATGGTACCTCTGGTAAATATCTTCTTCACAGACATCCTCAGCAAAGGAGAGCCAATTCAAGTCACCATAACCAATGACACATAACTCAGCTTGATATCCCACTTTTGCACTCTCAATTGTTGCAGCTGGGGAGCATGTACACTTTCTTCATATTTTCTTTGACCAAACAACCAGTTCGGGCTTTTAAGTTGTATTTCGCTGCGTTAGAACATTCGAAGATCATAAACCTCATGAAAGGACTTCATATATATATATATACACACACACACACACACACACACACACATTGCATTGATGTATTTAACTGAAGATAAGCAAGTCTTCATGATATGCCCTCAAGTCGCCCTTTATTAAGGCAAGAAGAAATCACTTAATTTGCGTCATATTTCAAGTGCTTCACAGAAATGATTGGATGATGTGTTGGACAAATCCAATAGATTTTGCTAGTTTGGATTTACAATTTTTAGCTATACACATAGTCGACGATAGGCTAGAACATCTCATGTTGGTTTCATTATCGGAGTTGGAAAAACAGAGACAGAAAAGGGACAGAGAGCATTAATAGCTCAGATTGGGTGGATAGACACAAGGTTATGCTGAATGGTAATACTTTTAATGAGAATCCAGTTTCACTTATCTCCAGCCAACATTTGGTTGACTGTAGCATTTCAAGGTTTACTTGCAAGTAGCCTGTTTATCGTAGTCTACTTTCAGAACAAATAGCCCACTATTTTTTATATTTCTTCAGTACTTGATGTTGATGGGTTAGAAGCGACGTAAAGGACATGGAAGAAAACAAAGATAATTGCATGCTTAATTTTGAGCTAAGATTATTGCACGCCAAATAGAAAGCGGAGAGGACATGGCATTGGGTTGACTACAATATCTCAAAGTTTACTCGCAACGAACCTCCCTAAAATAGTCTTACTTTACAACAACGATCCTATTATGATATCAGTTACTTGATGGGTTATAAGGGACGGAGAGGACACTACAAAATACATAAGATAATCACATGCTTAAGCTTGAACTAAGTTGCAGACTAATAATCCAAAGTAGATAGATGGTGCTAACATTGTCAAAGGCCTCTGTTCGGAACTAGATAAGGCCACTATGAGTTGTTAGTAATGTCATTTGGGTTAACCAATGCTCCAGCAACCTTTATGGACATGATGAATAGGGCATTCAAACCACATTTGGACCAATTTGTAGTATTGTTTATTGATGATGAATTGGTTTACTGCAAGAGTATCCAAAAGCATAAGCAGCTATCCTTCCAACACTAAGGAGAAGCTCTAGGCTAAGTTAAAGAAGTGTGAGTTTTGGCTGGATAGTGTAGCTTTTCTCGGACACGTATTTCCACGAACGGCATGTCAGTTGATCATATAAAGGTGGAAGCAGTACTAAATTGGCCTAGATCTTCTACCATGACTGAGATTTCGAAGTTTCTTGGGTCTAGTAGGTTATTATAGCCTCTTCATAGAGGGTTTTTCTTGATTGTTGATTGTGAGAAGTGTTTTCAAGAGTAAAAAGAATCTGTTGGCTTCAACTCCATTTCTTACTAATCCATCAAGATCATGAGAGTTTGTCATTTATAGCGCTGCTTCCATTAAGGGTCTGGGATGCACATGTGTATGGAGGCAACAGGGAGAAGTGATTGCTTATGCTTCTCAGCAGTTGAAGCCCTATGAGAAGAATTACCCAACTTACGATCTTGAATTAGATGTAGTTGTCTTTGCGCTTAAAATATGGAGGCACTACCTTTATGGTGAGGACTGTGATGTATCACTGATTACAAAAGCTTGAAGTACATATTCATGCAGAGAGAGTTAAACATGAGATAGGGAAGGTGGCTCGAGTTGATGAAAGACTGAGTTAAACATTTCTTTCTCATCCAGGAAAGAAAACGGTTGTTGCAGATGCGTTGAGGTAGAAATCGTTAGGCAATCTAGCATATCTTATTACAAATCAGAGAGAAATCATAGAGGACCGGAGGATTATTGATGTCAAACTTCGCATTTGGGTATCAGGAGTGTCTTTGGTGCAGCTTAATTTGCAACCCACTTTGGAAGATTAAATTAGCTCAAGGTAGTGATGCAAGCTTGATGAAACTTAAAGTAGAGATAGCACAGGGCTATAAACCAGAATACCCCTACATTATAGTGTTTTGAGGTTTGGTTTGAGGCTGTGTCCAAACGTTGAGGAATTCAAGAAAGAGTTACTGGAGGAAGTTCAAAGTTCTCACTCACTACACAATTCCTTCTAGTAGCACCAAGATGTATAGCAAGGTTCGTAGTATTAGTATCGGAACCTTCTTATGAGGACCGGTGGTTTCGGAGGTTTCGGATCGAAGCATTGGAGTTCTTGGTTACGAAAAATAAAAATTAACTAGACAATATTTCATATACATAGGCATAACTCTGTATTATTTGTCATTTCCGGTTAGGTTTGAAGGGAATAATATTAAGATGGATGGATGTTGTGAATCTATAAATATACAACTTCGACTAATGAAATGGTTACAGAACCTTGTCAATATGTTGTAGTATGCAGATCGTCGTAATGCCAAAGCATTGTGTTGGCACCATTTTTTCCATATTTCCCTTTTTTCCCTTGTAATTTTTCTTTGTTGAATTGAGCAGTAAAGAGAGTTCCAATGTCGTTATTGGATCGAGATATGACAAAAAAAGATACAATATGTGACCCTTGTTGTATAGGGATCTGCTGAAGTTGTAGTGGCAGAATAACATTAAGCCATACGGTGCGAAGTGTGTCAACTAGTCAAAGTAGAGCATCAAAGACAAGATGGAACTCTTCAACAACTTCCTCTCCCTGAATGGATGTGAGAGCATATATCTATGGACTTCATAAGGGGATTGCCCAACATCAAAGCATGCTAATGGTTCAGTTTGGGTGATTTTGGATCAGTTGACAAAATCTGCTCATTTTCCAGAAGTAAAGAATAAGCAACCCTTGCACAAAGGCAGAGTTATATATTTTGGCTCATTACATGGTTCCCCTACACCCATCATTTCGAACAGGGACCCACGGTTCAAAGCAGAGTTTTGGAAGAGTTTACAGAAGGCTTTGGGAACACGATAAAGCTTTAGTGCAGTTTTCCATCCACAAACTGAGGAGCACTCGAAGAGAACTATTCAAAGATTGGAAGATAATGTTGAGAACATGTGTATTAGATCAGAAGGGGAGCTTGGAGGAGCATTTGCCACTAGTTGAGTTTGCATACAACAATAGAAACCAATCTAGTATTGATATGTCTACATACGAAGCATTATACGGTAGGTGCAAGTCTCTGATTTGTTGAAATGAGGATGGAGGAGAGAAGTTTTAGGACGAGTTTGTGCAAATGACTACCGAGAAACTCCAGCAAACCCAGTTAGATTAAAGCATGATACATTTTTCAAAATGTGTAATAGACTTCTTGTACCACAGAGCCATCAAAAAAGTTATAAGGATAATAGAAGATGACATTAGATTTTCGGGGGCAAAACATATTTTTCTTAAGGTATCACCTTCCAAGGGAATAATGAGATTTGGGAAGAAACAAAAGATAAGCTCGAGGTACGTGGGACCTTTTTAAATTCTGAGCCGGGTAGGCGTAGTTGCTCAGAGAGTCGCACTACCACTAGAGTTCAATAAAGTTTACAAAGTCCTTGATATCTCCACGCAAAGAAAATTAGTACACGACCAAAATCATGTTTTATAACATAGATCCCCAAGAGTAACAAAGAGAAACCATTGAAGATTATTGATAGAAAGGAACAAGTACTTAGAAGCAAGATAGTATCATTGGTGAAGGTTTTATAGAGAATCCCCCAACTGAACAAGCAACTGGGGAACAAAAAAAAGAGTTTAGGGCAAATTATCCATAATTAGTCCAGCTACAAGGTATGTCTAGTTTCGAAGACAAACTTATATATATATATATATATATATATATATATATATATATATATAATGTGGTACAATGAAGTAGTTGTGGGTGTATTTATCATGGATTAAGTCCTTACACTCTCTTTTCTCATATTCTCTCTTCTCCTCCTCTTTCTCTCATCTCCAAACCTCACTTGGTATCAGAGCAACTAGAAGGTATTGCAAATCCCATCCATATCATCGATCGAACTCAACAATGAGTTTAACGAAGGTTCGGAGGTGGTACATCCTGATCGGCGGGGTTCGGAGCGGCAGCCCCAGGAAAAAAATTCGCATGTTTTTTCATGTTTTTCGAGGCGTTGTTTGATGGTTGCATTTTTTGCATGTTTTTCGTGATTTGTCGTTCATGGTTTGTTTATGAGATCTAGGGCTTCTACAGATCTTGGTATCCGTGGTTGATAGTCATTGGTGGTTGTGACATCTAGGGTTTCTATATATCTTCGTTTGTTGTTTGTTGTCGGTTGTGATTCATTTTGTGATCTAGGGTTTCATTTTTTTGCTGCATCTGCAAGTAATGTGGAGATCGAATCTTCTGGCAAGGTTAATAGTACTGGTGGTGGTAGTGGGGGTGGTCCTCCTTTTACTGGTATATACAAGTTTAATAGTTATTTATAAGTTTAACACTAATCATTCAATATATATATATATATATATATATATATATATATATTTTTTTTTTTTTTTTTTAAGGTAGGTGCTAGGCATCTTATGAGTTATATCATGATTATGAATCATGGAACCCATTTTTCCATTTTTCAAGTTAATTTAGAAGAAGATTGCAATGTATCCTAGATAGAGGTAAAACATTAGAAAGTCATGCACAACATGTAATGCTTCGTTCATCATCATCATCCAACCTATTTCCCATCAGATGACGTGGACTATGGAGAATAAGAAAGCTCTACAAAACATTGACAAAGTTTTTATGACCAATTGTTGACCTATTGTCAACCCTCTATGTTGGTGCCAAATTCTTAACCAAGGTAAGCATGAGCATGAGAGGGCCACGTCATAAAACCTGGATGACCAGTTGGCAGGTTGGTAGACCTACCTCTGGGATGTGCAGTTTAAACTCATGCAAAGTGAATGTCAGCCTAGATTCAATAAGATTTAAAACCCATAAAGTTGCTCAGTTACAGAAAACTACTAGGAATGAGAAAAATTACGCTGCATCAGGGGCCATTCCAGTATTTCCTGCACCACCGCTTGCTTTCATATCAGACTCACTACCAAGCCTCACATTCTTTATTGCACTACATGTTCTCTCAATTAACTTATCAAATGATGTCAATTCATTCGCTGGAAGTCCTCTTTGCAGGATGCAATTGGTGCAAGAGGATATGCAGTTCCCTCCATAGATGCTGCGTCAAGTGGTAAGCTGTGAAATCCACCAATTACTAAGAACTTAGAAATAAAATCTACAAATTTCCTCATAATAATGTACACAATAATCTACATCGATATACGTAATAAATTGTAACAGGATAACTAAGAAATTTATTCATAATCCTGGTAATCCAAAGGATATACCTTATATCAGTGTTGAGAAGTGTATCATCACCAATCCCTGAAACATGAAGATAATAGTCGGAGTCCAGCTCCCAGAGAGCTGGCTTTCCTTCTTGCGGTTGGAAGTATCCCAAAAATCTGGCAAGATTTCCACATTAATGAATTGAGAATACTACACCTCAATGAAGTATTAATCTGAAGATTTCGTAGTGTATCGAACAGAAATTGCAATAAACTGCTAGAACAAAATGTAATTGCAAAGTCATAGTCTAAGTGGTCACACTAGTAAGAAAGGGAAGGAGTGGGCGTGGGTTCGAATCCCAGCTCAGGCAAAACAAGAGTGGGAATAGGAGGGGGTCTTGGTGCTAGTAGCCCAAGACAAGTACGGTCATTAATGACTGGCCTTATCTCAAAAAAAAAGGAAAAAGAAAATGTAACTGCAAAGTGAGCATCATTCGAGAATATAATGAGAAAACCTACAAATTAATAGCATCTTGCTTTTCACCATCTGTGTAGGCATTGCTATAGTAGCGTTTTATTGATTTCAAAAATTCACGAGACTGGGTAGTAGCCTTCCACTTGCCTTGCCTTTCAGGGAAAACCTAGATACAATATAAATAAAACTGCTGTCAACAAACTATAGGAAAAAGAATCCTATAAATAAAAAAGAGAAGTTGACATAATGGAAGAAGGCAACAATTGATTAACACAGAAAATTAACAAGAAACCTACTGTATTATGTGCTGCAGAACCTCCATACTGTTGAGCAAGTGCGTCACCCATACTTTGGTACATCTCCATGAGAGCTGCAGCGATGCTGCTATCTGGGTCCACTTTAGGGACATCTGTTAAGCCCATTGCATGAAGTTGGCGCCCTAATGCTGCTAGTCCATAAGCATACTGCGCAACATTTGTACGGTCCAAGCAGTCAATGCAATTAGTGCGGAGGACTCCGCTTTGGAAAGTAGGCCCATTATCTTTCCAGAGCTGTTGATCTTTGCTTCTTTCTCTATCCCGATTAGTGATTGGCTTCAATGTTTCAGTAATATTAGCTAACCTTGTGAGATCTCCTGAACTTACTTTAAATTCACCAAGAGAAGCATCCCTGGATATAGTATACTCACATATATACATTTTACATTAAATCACAAATATACAATTCAAATCACCAGTTAGAACAAAATGAAGCATTTCATCTATCACTATGCACTAACGCATCAGCAGAAAGCTTTTACGACTTCTATCAGTCCACGATTAAGGAAAAATCAAATAATTCCAAGAAGCATGAAAAATAAACAGAAACTTGCTCTAAATCATTAACAACATTCCAAAAGAATCATAGATCCTGACTCAACCTTCAGTTCTTTTTTCATCTACTTAGTAAACATAGAAAAACAAGAACAACAAGCCTTTATACAAAATTTTGGGGTAGTGAATCATTGTCTTTCATTCAAATATTATGTAACATTAACAAAAGCCATACCCTTCTTTACAGCCTCAATCCAAGTTTATTTAGGCCTAACCCTAGTTCTAAGAGCTTTTTCAGTTAATATCCTATCGCTCCCAAGTCCTAACAGGTGCGTCTATTGTCTCCGTTGCACATGCCCAAACCATCATAGATGATTCATGACATCTTTCCTCAATTGACACCATTTCCGTCTTCCCAGAAATACACTCATTCTGATCTTATATTTCAATATACACCAGTCCTCCATCCTAGCATTTTTACTTCAGTTAATCGTTTTTCTGGACATGTTATAATAATGCAGACTCTGATACATAAATCATTGTTGGTCTTATGGTTGTTTTATAGAGGTTCTTTCAAGTTTGACAATTTTCTTCCAATCACAAAGCCCTCCAAAAGCACTCTTCCACTTCAACCATCATTCATTAGTTCGTCATGCAACATCCTTCCAAAATCTCTCCATCATTAGGACGATAGGTCCTAAATACAGAAACTATTAACTCTTAGGCTATGTTGTCATAGGCGACGCCTAGACGCGCTAGGAGGCCTAGGCATGCAGGTTGAGGGGAGCTCACCTCGACCTGTGGAAAAAATCTGTTGTGTGAGGCGATGGGCGTCTAGGCGCGCCTAGGTGGACGCCTAGGGTCGACCAGAGGAATTTAAAGACGGGCACCTATGGTCGACCATGGATAAATATATGTTAATGCTTACTATATTGCTTACTATGTTGTTAAAGGAGACACATAGGCGCGCCTAAGCGGCCTAGACGTATAGATCAGGAGGAGCCCGCCTCGGCCTAGAGAAGAAAACACCGTGTCAGGTGGTAAGCGCCTAGGCATGCCTAGGCGGGAGCCTAGGGGCGACCAGGGGAATACATAGGCGCACCTAGACGGTTATTTAACGATTATTATCAACTTATTATTACTTGATGTTGAATATTGGTTAATGCTTAATATATTGCTTAATGCTTACTTTAGGCTTATTATATTGCTTATTGGTTAATGTTTATTATATTGAATATGTTGTTTTGCTTTCATTAATAATTATTTGAATTCTTTTAAATTGCTAATGTTGCTTCTTATTGCTATGTTGTTGCTTCTTATATGAACTGAACATATTGCTTATTGATACTAATTATACATAACTGCATATAGCTGCAGTTTTTCTGCATAATAACTGGTGTGTCCTGGACGGACGTCTAGGCGCCTAGGCAAGGCGGGTGGGCGGTCGTCTCTCCTCGCCTAGCGTCCAGTACAACATAGATTGCTTAATGCTTACTTTTATGCTTTTGTTGCTTCTTATATGAACATGAACATTTTCTTTTATTCAACTTTTCCTTTTTGTTTTGCTTTCATTATTCGAATTATTTCGTACCTTTTCTCTCTTTAGTCTTCAATTATGTTCCGTTCATGTTAAGGCTATGGGTGTTGTGTCCATTGGTGGATGTTCATGTTATATTGATTATAGTAATAACAGTAATATATATATATATATATCTATATATATATATATATATATTAAAAATATATATATATATATATATATTAAGGCTATGGTGTTGTGTCCATTGGTGGATGTTCATGTTATATTGATTATAGTAATAACAGTAATATATATATATATATATATATATATATATATATATATATATATATATATATATATAACTGTAGCATTTTCTACAAAATAGTAGATGTATACTGGGTGGGTTCCTAGGCGAGGCGGTGGGCTATCGCCTCGCCTCGTCTAGCGCCCAGTACAACATAGCTCTTAGGTATCTCTTTCTATCGGTATAGACTACTCCGTCATATATATTTTTTTAATTTTGGTATAGTTACATTTTAAATTGTTTCCGTCCTAGTAATTTTAAAACTTTTAGATTCCAAAGTTTCTCTCCACAATTAAATCTTAGATGCTAACCCTTCTCTACTCTTCTCAAGTAGCACAAGATCATCCACCAACATCATCCACCATGAAACTCATTCTGAATATGCCTAGCATTTTTCATCCGTTACTAAAACGAACAAGGACATAATTTTGACCCTAGGGCCTAGACATAATCCATAGGCGATACAATATCTTCTCCAATTGTTTGCACAGTAGCCATCCATCATACATATCCTTTATAATCTTAATACATATAAACTAGTTTTTTCTCCCGTATCAGCCACATTATCTTCCTAGGCACCTCTTAGATTTCTTCTAAGTCAATATAAACCATATGTAAATCCCTCCTATGTAGTATTTCAATAATTTTCTTAGGAAGCCCAGTAGACTTGTTAAAATATAGTGATTTCTTCCCCCAATAGACTTGTTAAAATGTAGTGAACATTGAGGTAATAAACTGTGTTATATTCTTTCCAGAAAATTGATCAGCATTACCAATGTAAGGAACGGAAAACAAAAATGAAAGAGAAGGAGAACAATAACCCTCGTATAAGAGGAATCCACAAGCAACACTTACATTGTTATTGTTTTTGCACGAGAAAAAACATTTATAGCAACCACCAAGTAGTATTCTAAATTCTAATCAATATTTCTACAGTTTTCTATGTAATCACAAAGTCACTGCATCTAAAACTATATTTCGTAACGTAAAATCCAGGCTTGTATTATGTACTCTTGGGTAAGGGAATCTATGAGGCTTGATTTAGTATTCTAAATTCTAATCAATATTCTATAGTTTTCTATGTAATCACAAAGTCACTGCATCTAAAAGTTTATTTTGTAACGTAAAATCCAGGCTTGTATTATGTACTCTTGGGTAAGGGAATCTATGAGGCTTGATTGGAGTGATCGCATCAAGACCCCACTCACATCCTGCAGCCATATCTTGACTCTTGCACTTGCAGCACATGTGGTTTATGTAAGTTCATTAGCAGACAAGTTCTTCATTAACTAAATTCATGTTTATTAAACATACGGAGACATGGTAATCGAGATTTGAATCTTCAAAAACATTAGCAAAATTTGTGTGAGTAGTAAGCGGAGTGTCGTGTGAATCTGATCTAATGGGAACTTGTTCCTTATGCGAATTTGATCTAATGGGAATTTGTTCTTTATGCGAATCTGACCTACACAAATTGTATAATCCTATGTTGTTACAAGCGACGCCTAGGCGTGCAGGTTGGAGGGGAGGTCGCCTCGACCAGGAGAAATAAACGCACAATCAGGCGATGGGCACCTACGCGCGCCTAAACGGGCGCCTAGGGTCGACTGCAGGCACCTAGGCGGAGGAAAGTCAGGTATGGGCTGTGATGGACTTTTTATCAATAAATGTAATTTTTTGGGGACTTTAGGATTATTGCAAGGTTATTGTTGTTGCTGCTGCTGCTCGGACCAAAACATATTGCTGCTACTGCTGCTCCCAAAAAAAAAGATGATAAAAGCAAAAGAAAAAAAGAAAAGGGAAAAGACTGACCTCAGGTATTCTTCTTCTCCTCCTCCTTCTCCTTCTTCCTCTTCTTCTTCTCCTTCTTCTTCCTCTTCTTCTTTGTTTTTTTCATGATTGTTGTTTCTTTTCTTTCTTTTTTTTCTACTGTTACTTGTTTTTTTTGTGCTTCTTCTTCTCAAGCGCCTGTCGCTGTTTTTATGCTATTGTTGATGCTTTCTTATGGTACTGCTTTTTTGTGCTTCTTCTTCTTCTTTTTGAGTTGCTTCTTTTTTCTGGGCGGGCGCCTAGGCGAGGCGGGTCGTCCGTCGCCTCGCCTAATGCCCAGTACAACATAGGTATAATCTTACCTCTTCTTCTAGACTCCTTTGTAGTCTTGAGGAACTTGGAGGGTATCCCTTGGTTGCATGCGGTTAACATATATATATATATATATATATATATATATATATATATATATATATATATATAGATTCAGAATCACGTCGCCCTCGACCGTTGGATCGAGCGGACAGGCATGCGGGCCCCATGCAGGGCCCCGATCCGATGGTGCAAGGGTTGGCGGGGCTCTGCGGGCGGGACTTTTGATCCGCGCCAAAGGGTTGGCGGGGCTCCGCGGGCGGGACTTTTGATCCGCGCCATATATTTTTTTTTTTGTTTTTTTTGATCCGCGCCGTATATATATATAAGCATCAATTAAGGCTACCGATGTAATATTTATCGTAACTTAGCTTCACCTCTGCTAAATGTTAGGAAACGTAGAGATTTATTTAGATTTGAATTAACGTTGTTATGATGAGAAAAAGATTACCTTGTGCTTGTGCGGCTAGGTTGAGTTGACCTTTTAACATTGGCGGGTTTTCCACTATAGTAAAAGCCAGTTAAATCAAGGGCTTCACTTGCAACTACACCCAGAACTGCCAAAACATTGGCAGACTTGCTAATCCAGGAAAAGAAAAGGTTAGCAAAGAGAAGAATTCACCTGATCGTACACTCCAAAGGAGCTGTGCAAAGCACTGCTAACCTTTTTGCAAATTTGTGAAAGTCCCAGTGAATAAATCTCAAATGGTTTTCTTCTGGAAGAATCTGGTTAAGATACCCTACTGCATTTGCAAATTCACGTCGTAGCATCATTTCTCGAGGCCTTTTCTCAACAGTCTGGATGAATTACCCAATTCAAAGGTTATAAAAAGTATAGACAATCATTTACAATCAAGCAAGAAAAAGTTTTAAACTGTACAAATTTGAATAGTCATTCTGATTGGTCTATCGAACAACGTATCTACTATCAGTGGCAAATATATATATATATATATATATATATATATATATATATATAGAGAGAGAGAGAGAGAGAGAGAGAGAGGAATGCTCCAAAACCAGCCGGGTGGTTTCATATTATGGAACCAACCTATGTTACAAGCGTTGGATTTGGATTACAAGGCTGAGATTAAAAGGTGAGAGTATCTACTTAGAAGATACATGTGTAATCTCTGCTCTGCAATCCAAATCCAACGGTTGTAACATAGGTTGATTTTATAATATGAAACCACCCGGCTTTATATATATATATATATATATATATATATATATATAAAATATATATATATATATATATGATTCACTAGGATGTTATGACACAAGACAATACCATTAATCTGATGATTAACAAGACGATCATGCCATATGACAAATAAGTTTCCCTCTCTTAACGGAGAGTCTCTAACTCTATAGTTGTAGGGCTCTACTCGAGCATTCATTGTTGTATATCAATTGGTTTCATTATCTGCAGGTGTCGTTACCAATTCATGGATTTAAGTGGTGAGTTAAATAAAAGTATACAACCACCTACAAGTTCTGCTTAATTGGTCACTTTATTAATTGGATTAACCGATCGATTGCTCGGGCCTATTGATTGATGTTGAGACAATCCAATACAAACATGAGGCACTTCTAAACTTTTAGCAAATATTTTATTTTAATTAAAAATATTGCATTGAAAGTAATGTAAAATATGAATCCCAAATAACTTGAGATAATATGTGAAAAAACTCAATGGTCCATGGCTAGAAGAAGTTTCAGCGATGGCCCTTGGCGGAGCAGAAATCTCTTTCTCTGTTGGACTAGCAATCGAAGGGCCTGATAATCCATCATGATCCCTGTCATCTCTACCCTGCTCCCTATCTACATTTGTGGATAGGATAAGTGGTCATGGGGATAGCGTCGGCTACTATAACGACTCGGCCCTAGCGGTTCTCACGACGCGGGGAGCTAGGTCGAGTAAACAACCAGGAAGTCGAGTCTTTAGGCAAGTGGATAAGATGAGAAATCTCTCGCGCGCGAAGAACTTCCATAAGCTCCTTTCCAACTCCCTCACTAGATGAGGTCGAGCACACCTCCTCAATATGATCAATGCATCGGCAGGAACACGTTAGCGAAGTCCATTCAAAGGAAACAGGTTGTTCGAACCTACGGCCATTGGGAAGACGGACATGAAAAGAGAAGGGTAGTACCCGAAAAGCGGAGATCTCAATTAGGACACGGGCGAAGGCCAGACATTTAGGCCGTGGTGGTATTGATGCGGATCGGAACCCCAATGACATTGGCAGTCTTCCTGATGGAAGGTTCATTCCATAGATGAAGGGGAAGCTTACGGAGTTGCACCCAGATCGGAATGGGCGCGAGGAGGTCTCTCCCCAAAGAAATGGTATGGGACCATTTCTTGATGATGACGAGCTACTTGTCGAATATCCATGGTCTTCCCTTTATGTCAATTTCATAGTAAAATGCACAAAGAAGTTCTCCCATGAGAAGACTTTCACACTTCCAAAAGTAGTCCAGACAGGGTGGACGAAAGCCACAATGGCATGATACGAGGGGCGTGTTCTGACAACATACAACACCTTAGTCGTCTTATATTCCTTCGCCGAGATTTCGACATCCTCATTAGTGACATATGTTGAACGTACGCCATCTACGACCTCAGACTCCACAAAATAGAGTTTTAGATCCACCACCGCCAAGGAGGGGAAGCAGATATCAGCCCATGAGACGGATTTGGCACTGGAGATGACCCAAGGAGCCATATTTACATAGCCTTGGCCTTGACACCCCATGTGGTCTGCCCATTCCACCACGGGATAGGGCAGCCAGAAAGTCAATCTCTATGGATTGGTTATCCCGACGAGAAGCAGAGGCATAGGCATCCATTGTGTCCATCCCTTGCCTCGGGACAAGGCGAGCAACCTCATAGGCTCCACCCGCATCTGAGACAAGGAATTGATACCGCTTATTCCGTCGACAGAAAACATAAGTCCAGATGCATTCACCTTTTCGAGCAGTCTGAGGGAAGGAGAGACACAAGATGACAAAGGGGGTAGGGCCCTGATGTGAATCGACTCAATCGGTTCACCAAAACCCAACAAATACTAAGAGGAATAGAAATAGAATGATCTTTTATATAGAAAAAAGAACAAAACTCCCAACTTTGATGAACGGATCAAAGTAATAAATCCTTCTTCATTGACACTTGCGAGAGTTTCTCAATACAAGCATGAAAACAAAAGACGGCTAGCCCTAGCTATAAATAGAAAAGGGAAACAAAACCCTAAAGGGATTATTGTGGTGAAAGACCACAATACCCTTTATGACTAAATAACAGAAAAGGCCTAAACAGTGGGCCTGGGCCTAAATCGCTCCCCGTCTCCTACGACGGGTGTACGTGATGATGGGTGGGCCCACATCAATACCCCCCCCTAACAGAGCCACCTTGTCCTCAAGGTGGAATTCTGGAAACTGCGTCTGGAAGCTCGCAGAATCCTCCCAGGTCGCGTCACAGTCTGGCAGGCCGACCCAATGAATCAGGACCTCCTTCGTCTGGCCGGGTCCTCGTCGGATAGCTCGTACTGCCAAGGGCTCTAACTGTACCTCCATGTCCTCCGTGAGCGTCGGAGGAAGAGTGGGAGACGCTGCCTGATCCCCAATCGCCTTCCTCAACTGAGATACGTGGAAGACGGGATGAATCGATGATGTGTCTGGTAGCCCCAAACGATAAGCCACCTGTCCCACCCGAGCCACCACTGGATAAGGACCAAAGTATCGAGCCGCCAACTTCTCATTCGGCCTCCTCGCCATCGAGCGCTGTCGATAGGGACGTAGTTTAAGATAAACCATGTCCCCTACCTGAAAGCTGACGTCCCGCCGATGTCTGTCTGCCTGTGCCCGCATCACCTGCTGTGCCCGCAACAGATGCTTCCGCAGCTCCTCCAAGACCCCGTCCCGGGTCAACATATACTCCTCCACCTGCCCTACCGGTGTCTGGGCGTCTCCGAACCGTACCAAGGGGGGTGGGTCGCGACCATACAGCACCCGGAACGGCGTCGTCCCCGCCCGTGAATGGTACGAAGTATTATACCAATATTCTGCCCACGCCAGCCAACTGTGCCACTGTCAGGGAGAATCAGATGCGAAGCACCGCAAGTAGGTCTCGACGCTGCGGTTAACGACCTCCGTCTGGCCGTCCGTCTGGGGATGATATGCGGTACTCCTCTTCAGGACCGTACCGTGAACCCGAAATAACTCCCGCCAAAAGATACTCATGAATACCTTGTCCCGGTCCGAGACAATGGATGCGGGTACCCCATGTAGTCTGATCACCTCCCGAAGAAATGCCGTCGCTACAGTCACGGCCGTGTAAGGATGCTTCAGGGGAATGAAGTGAGCATACTTACTCAGCCTGTCCACCACCACCATGATCACCGTGTACCCCTCTGAACGTGGTAGTCCGTCGATGAAGTCCATGGTGACATCCTCCCAAACTCGCTCCGGCAAGGCCAGGGGCTGCAATAATCCGGCTGGGGCCATAGCCATATATTTGTGACGTTGGCAGACGTCACAAGCGGCTACCAATCGTGCGACGGCCCGTCGCATCCCGGGCCAAAACACCTCCCTGGCCATCCGCTGATAAGTCTGCTGAACCCCCGAGTGGCCTCCCGTCGCAGAACTATGGAACTCCTGGAATAAAACGGGAATAAAGGCCGAAGTCTTTGGCAGCACCATCCTCCCCTGGTAGAGCAAACGACGGCCCGCTAGAGTGTAGCCTGCTGGAGCGCCATCGCCGTCCTCTATCTGCTGCCGTATCTGCTGCAGCTCTCTGTCCTGCTCTGCCTCCTGCAACATCGGCTCCCAATCTCGCCATATAGGACGTAATAGGGCGCCCAGGTCGACCACCTCCTCCCGTCGAGATAAAGCGTCCGCCGCCTTGTTCTCCAGCCCTGGACGGTACTCGATCGTGAATCGATACCCGACCAGCTTGGACAACCAATGCTGATGCTCCTCAGTCACCAGCCGCTGCTCGAGGAGGTACTTGAGGCTCCTCTGATCGGTCCGTATCACAAACTCCCTTCCCAACAGGTAAGGCCTCCACTTCAGCACCGCCAGAACGATCGCCATCAGCTCCCTCTCATAGACCGATTTCAGTCGGGCTCTAGCCGAGAGTACCTGACTAAAATAGGCTATGGGTCGCCCCTCCTGCATGAGTACCGCCCCGAGGCCATATCCCGACGCGTCCGTCTCCACCACAAACGCTCTGCTGAAGTCGGGTAATGCTAGCACGGGTGCTGTCGTCATGGCGACCTTCAACGCCTCAAAGGCCTTAGTGGCCTCTTCTCCCCACTGGAAGCCCTCCTTCTTCAGCTGCTCCGTAAGGGCCCGAGCGATGGTGCCGTACCCTTTGACGAACTTCCTGTAGTAGCCCGTCAACCCCAGGAAGCCGCGTAAGGCCCGTAGTGTAGTGGGCACGGGCCAATCTAACATGGCCGCAATCTTCGTCCTGTCCGCTACTACCCCCTCAGCCGACACCACGTGCCCCAGATACTCCACCTGCGCCAAACCGAAGCTGCACTTCTTTCGGTTGGCGTATAGCTGATGCGTCAGTAACTCCCGAAACACTATCCCCAAATGGTCAGTGTGCTCCCCCATGCTTCGGCTGTAGATGAGGATGTCGTCGAAGAATACCAAGATGAACCTGCGAAGATAGGGTTGGAATACCTTATTCATCAATACCTGGAAGGTCGAAGGAGCGTTGGTCAGTCCAAAAGGCATAACCAGAAACTCATAATGTCCCTCGTGAGTACGGAACGCCGTCTTCGACACATCTTCTGGCCGTATCCGGATCTGGTGGTATCCTGCACGAAGGTCGATCTTCGAAAAGACAACTGCCCCATGCAGTTCGTCTAGCAGCTCGTCGATCACCGGGATAGGGAACTTGTCCGCGACCGTCTCCTTATTCAACGCCCGGTAGTCGACGCAGAATCTCCAGCTCCCGTCCTTCTTCTTCACCAACAGTACTGGTGATGAAAAAGGACTCACACTCGGCTGGATCACCCCCGCCTGCAGCATCTCCCGTACCATCCGCTCTATCTCGTCCTTCTGCAGATGCGGATACCTGTAGGGACGCACGCTCACCGGTGCCCCCTCCCCCCGGAGTACGATCGAGTGCTCGTGTCCTCTGATCGGAGGTAGCCCTTGCGGGCTCTGGAAGACCTCGGAATACTGCTCCAGCACCGTCTCTACCTCCCTTGGTGTCTCCCCGTGAGTCGCCTCCTCGCCCGAGAACCCCTGGAGCTCGACCAGGTACCCCTCTCCTCCTGTCCGCAACGCCCGAGTGATGGCGCTGAAAGCCACCATAGAAAAACAGAGAGTCGGGTCCCCGTTCAGCACCACCGCCGCTTCGCCCTCCCGAAACTCCATCCGCAGGCGCTTCCAGTCCACCTTCATCTCCCCGAGGGTCTTCAGCCACTGGACTCCCAATATGATGTCTACATTGCCCAACTCCAATGGTAGGAAGTCCTCCGTCAGCCGATAGCCCTGCAGTGAGAGCGATACCCCCTTGCAGAGGCCCTTGCTCTCCTCCACCTTCCCGGTGCCCAGCAACACCGTGAACTTCTCCACCGTACTCAACTCTAAACCGAGCCGATCGACCAGTCGTCGCGAGATGAAGTTGTGGGTGGCCCCACTGTCGATCAGCACTGTCACCGTCTGCTCTCCCAACTTCCCTGCCAACTTCATGGTATGGTTCGGGGTAAACCCTACCACGGAGTTGAGGGTCACCTCAGCAACATCCATATGCACGTGCTCCTGCTCCTCTCCAGCCTCTGGCGCGACAGCGGTCTCTTCCTCCTCGGCATCCTCCTCCTCGTCCGGTAGAATCACGATTTGCAGCAACTTGCTCGCGCATCGATGACCGGGGGTGAATCTCTCGTCGCATCGGAAGCATAGGCCAGCCGCCCTTCTCGCCCTCATGTCGGCCTCGGAGAGGCGTCTCCCTGGTACTGCGGCTCCTCCTGTCCCGCCCGTGGGTCTAGGCGGTACCGGTGGTGGTGCTGGTGCTGGTGCTGGTCGAGGAAGAACTGTCCCCGCCTGGCTGCGCTGTCCCGTCGTCCCCCAAGCGCCCTTGAGGCGCTTTTCTTCTGCCAACTTCTCCTCTGCCTTGTGGGCCAGGCGGAGATCTTCCAAGCATCGCGGACTCTGCAGCCTGAGCTCCGCTCGAATGGAGGGCTTCAAACCCTTCATAAACATCCCGATCTGCAACTCGTCCGACACCCCCCGAACGCGTCCAGATAGTAGTTCGAACTTCGCGACGAAGTCTCGAACCGTCCCCTCCTGGCGTAGCGACGACCACTGCTCGTAGAAATCACCCGAAGCTGTCTCCTGGAAGCGGTCTAAAATGTAGCCCGTCAGCTCCGCCCAGCTGCTGAACGGGGTCCTCGCCGTTCTCCACCGATACCACGCCAGGGCCTGACCCTCAAAATAGATCCCGATGCACCTGAGGACCTCTGCTTCGGTCAGCTCCATGATCTCGAAATAGCGCTCTGCCCGAAAAATCCACTCGTCCGGGTTCTCACCCTCGAACGTGGACAGCTTCAGTTTCTTCAGCCGGCGATCCGCGCTAAGGTCACCGTGCTGCATATCATCTCGGCCTCGTCCTCCTTCCCAGCGGTGTGTATCTCTCCGCTGGGTCTCGTATGGGCCCCTGTCACCCTCCTCATACCGCTCGTCAGCCCAGATCTGCTCACCCCACTCCTCCACCGGGCCCCTGTAGTCACCGACTGCCCTCGCCCGTGGTGGTCGTCGTGGGGGAAGGTCCCCTCTCTGGAAGTTGGCGGGATCCGCCATTCCCCCAAAAAAATTGCTGCCTCCGGCGTACCTCGCTCCTCCTGGGGGCTCCGCTCCTTCCGTCCACGCCGGGACTCCCGCCAAGCCCCTTCCCGGGCCCGCGAACCTATCTCCGTGGTTCGCAATCATCGTCCGACCCCCGAAGGGGGCTCCAAACCCTAGGGTTTCTCCCGCGCGCGGAGCCGATCCGCCGGGACCGTACGGGTCGCCGGCGCCCGGCCACGGCCGCTCGCCGGCTGCTCCAGGGGCACCGACCGGCCAGGGGTGGCGGTCGGCGGCCGGCCAGCGCCCGCCCCCAACGCCCGCGGCCCCGCCCGGGCTGGCTCGGTCGGCGGCGAGCCCCCCGCGTCCGTCTGCCGCCGGCCGGCGCTGCTCGTCGACCGCCCGGGTCCCGTCCGGCTGCGCTGTGGTGGCGGCGGGTGCGGGCCATCGCCCGTCGGCCGGCCCGCCGCGATCCTCGGTCGTTTCCCCCTCCGTTCGCACAAACCCTAGTTGGTCGCCTAGGGTTTGGGTTGTCGCCGCCTCCGCTTCGCCGCCATTGATCTTGTTTGAGATATTTTGCAAAAGCATCATGATCGTCGTCGACTCCTTCCGCATATCCCGCATCTCCGTGCGGATCTCTAGGTTCGTGGACGCTTGATCCTTCGCGGCGATCTCCATCGATTTCTTCAAACCCTCGATCTCGGCGGTGAAGTCCTCCCGTAGACCTCGGATTTTCTCATCGATCGTGTTTCTTGTTCCATCGGCCATGGCTCGTAGAAAGCTCTGATACCAAATGATGTGAATCGACTCAATCGGTTCACCAAAACCCAACAAATACTAAGAGGAATAGAAATAGAATGATCTTTTATATAGAAAAAAGAACAAAACTCCCAACTTTGATGAACGGATCAAAGTAATAAATCCTTCTTCATTGACACTTGCGAGAGTTTCTCAATACAAGCATGAAAACAAAAGACGGCTAGCCCTAGCTATAAATAGAAAAGGGAAACAAAACCCTAAAGGGATTATTGTGGTGAAAGACCACAATACCCTTTATGACTAAATAACAGAAAAGGCCTAAACAGTGGGCCTGGGCCTAAATCGCTCCCCGTCTCCTACGACGGGTGTACGTGATGATGGGTGGGCCCACATCAGGCCCTCATCGGCAGTCAGAGCTTAAGGGGGTGCGAGCACTAGGCTGGAGGGGGCTAATGGGTATTTAGAGGATAACAAATCTTCGGATCTCTATTTGACCGTTCAGATTAGATCCTTAAAACTATTTAATTTATTGTGAGATTTTGATCTAATCTGAACGGTCAAAAAAGACAATCAAACGATTGAAAAAACATGCAGGGATACTTAAGAGCGGAGATCTCGATCCTATATATATAGGCCTATATATATTTTAGTATTCCAAGAGATTATTTAGAAGGAAAAAATCTAAAAAGAAAATTTCAAAGAGAAATGAGGAAAAATATATAGATAGAAAGAAAATACAAAATTCTCTTTTGAACTCCAAGTTCTTTGTTGGAACTTTTTTCTTATCTTATTTGGTTACTATGAAAACTCTACGAGATATATGCTTAATATTCTATCTTTTCACTGTCGATCCCAAGCTACTATAAAGAAATAGGGTTGTGTTAGGTAACCGACAACCAGCATAAAACCAAGGTTCGTAGTATCGATATCGGACCCTTCATACGAGTATCGAGATTGATGGTGTTGGCAGTTTTGGATTGGAGTATCAAAATTTTTGGTATTGGAAAGCAAATAATTATTAATAAATTTTTAAAATTTTAGAAAAAATATTTTATACATTTAGGTATAATTTTAAGTATTTTATGTGTTGTTTTTTTAATAGATTTGAAATTGAATGAAACAATAGTCACCCTTACTGATTAGTTTACATGCGATAAATAAATATTCTTTATTTATATGCTTTTACAGCCTTACTATGTTTTATACCCTTGTTGATTGGTCTTTTCATTCAATTTTCTCTACCGATTGACTCGTAAAGAGATCTACAACGCAGGTATCGGTCAGTATTGGTAACGGTCAGTATTGGTAACGGTCAGTATCGAATTGGGGCATACCAAACCATATTGGTATTAGCCGTATCGGATCGATATTGGCCGATACTACAAACTATGCGTAAAACATTGTCGGTCTCTACAAAATGAATACATGTAGAATACAAATTGGAGTGTTCCTCAATAGTAACATGTTGCATTGTCCCATCCCGGTGCAATGAAAAATGGGCAAGGGTGGATTACTAGGTTGTCACTCGTAAGTGACGCATGTCATCGATATTATCTCAGTGCAATTGAGCAAGGGTGGACTAGAACGTTCCCCAAAAGCGATGTACCATACTGCTACGCTAATGTTGTGACAAATAGATAAGGGAACATTAGGTGTAGGAAGCAAAGATGTAAGAAACTCGAACATGAGAGTATGATTAGATTATCTACTTGGAATATAAAAAACGTATGTTGTTAACCTCGTATGATACACGAATGTATCCTACGATATTGATACAATACAAAATATTTTGGATAAGAATCGTATAGGTGTATCGGATGGGACAAAAAAACGTCGGATACGTTTTTGTATCGTCCAATACGATACATCGATACGATACATTTTTCTTTTAAATTTTTTAACTTTTCTATTTTCTCTATCTACTTATTAAGCTTTCTTATCCTTTGTTTTTGGATTTGTTTCTTTTCTTTTTTGCTTGCTACATTGACTATTATTTCTATTATGTACCTTATGGTGTTGAATGGATAATTTTATCTATGTTAGGAACTTAAAATGGTTGTGAACTTGTGTTTTAGTTTAAGTTTTACTTTTACTTGTTGCCTTTATATTGATGGTCCATCATATGCTTAGTGATATTGTATGTTGCACGAACATGGATTAGATACTAGCCGTTTCAGATACGACGAAACAGCATATTCGAAACCTATTTTTAGTGTCCTAATGTATTCCGAAGTGTCAATGGCATGTCCAATACGTGTGTTCGACGAGACGAATACAAACATGAAATTGAGTATCTGTGCTTCTTAAGTGATACTCTTCCTAGTTGATTAATGTGTTCAACTTATATGTATATGTTTTATTATTTTTTTAATATATCTAATATATCTTACGATACAGTACACAATATAATAATCAAGCATACCAATAGGCAGAATTGTTAGACGATATGACAACCTAGATAGGAATATTATAGGAAAAGGACTGGAGTTAGTGCATATAATGAATAGGAGGAAGATTAATATCGTTTGGTTAAAAGAAAAAGTAGGTAGGTGAGAAATCGAGAGAAATTAAAACTAGTGGTTTAAGAATTTGGTATACAGGTGAAAAGAGAGATAGAAATGGGATTGGAATACTAGTGAATAAATCATTAATAAATAGCGTTGTAGATGTAAAAAGAATAAACTATAGGATATTATTAAAGAATAGTTGGATACGAAAAGGTATATACGAAAAATAAATTTTGAGAACATACGGATAGTTTGATTCAAGAATTAGGTGAAAATGTGTATATCAGAGGTGACTTAAATAGTCATGTTGGAAAGGAGAATAATGATTATGACAGCGTCCATAAAGGCTATGGGTATGGAGTTAGGAACGAAGGGAGCAATAAAATCATTGATTTTGCAATTACATATGACCTTGTAAATATAATAGCAAATACTTATTTTAGGAAGAGAGATAAAACAAGGTTCACAATATCGGTATCAGGATAGTACTCTTCCTTTGAGTATCGAGATCGGCGGTATCAGCAGTTTTAGATTAAAGTATCAGAAATTTTCGTATCGGAAAGCAAATAATTATTAATAAATAATTGAAATTTTAGAAAAAAAATATATTTTATACATTTTGGCATAATTTTAAGTATTTCCAGTGTTGTTTCTTAGCAGTTTTACAATTGAATAAAATAGTAGTCACCCTTGCCAATTGATTTACCTGCGATAGATAATTTTTCTTCTTTTACATGTTTTTACAACCTTACTATGCTTTTACACTCTTACTAATTGGTCTTTTTCGTTCAATTTTTTTTGCCGAATTGACTAGAAAAGAGACCTCTAATGTCAGTATCGGTATCAATCGGTATCGAATCGGGACATGCCAAACCGTATCAGTATCGGATCGGTATCGGCCGATACTGCAAACTATGAGATAAAACATTTGATTATCTTTAAGAACAAATTCGATATTAGCCAAATATATTACTTTCTTACTAGGAAGGTTGATAGACTAACATGTAAATATTGTAAAGTTATACCAAAAGAGAGCATAACCACTCAACATAGGTTGATGGCCTTATATACCAATATTACGAAATGGAATAGAAAAGTTAGGAAGTAGAAGAGACCAAGAACTAAATAGTAGAATATGAAAGGAGGAAACTAAATAAATTTTAAGAATAAGATATAAAGAAAGATAGGACATAGAAGAATATTCTAATATTATGTGGTAAAATATGGTAAGTTGTATCAAGAAAGTAGCAAGAGAGATTGTAAGAGTGTCAAAAGGCAATGGTCTCAAAAGAAAGTTAGGACGAAAAGAGAACGTTCAAAAGGTTATTAAGGCAAAAAGAATTGCCTATAAAGATTAGTTAAAGGGTAAAAGTAAGAAAGACTTAGAGATATAAAGTAAAAAAAAGGAAGCTAATAAAGTAGTCTGTGAAGCTAAATCTAAGACACATGATTATTCATATAGGAGGTTAGAACTAAGAAGAAGAAAAAAAGATAGGCTTGCTAAGAGTAGAGAAAGGACTAAAGACTTAGGTAATATTAAGTGTATCAAGAGCGATGACCAAAAGGTACTAGTAACAAAAGTAAATAATATTAAGGAGAGATGGAGGAGTTATTTTCTCAACCTATTTAATGTGAGCATCCTAGAAAAGCTTAGTTCGGATTCAGAGGTAGCTCGGGATGAGTTATATTGCTATTGTCATAAAATTAGAATTTATGAAACCTATCGAGAATTGGAAATATTTAGGAAAGAAATAATTAATGTAGTTTAGTGAATTATCTAACAAAATAGAAAAACTAAGGACTAAGAAGATGTAGGATGAATGAAAAAGTAATAATATAGTACTCGTATCTTGGAAGTTGTAACAACTATCAAGGAATTAAGCTTACAAGTGATACCACAAATCTATGGAAGACAATGGTTGAGCAAAGATCAAGAAAATATACCAAGATTTCAGAGAGGTTGCTTTTATGCCAGAGAGATCTACTATGATGCTATTTACTTACTAAGAAGATCAATAGAAAGATTTCGAGAGAAAAAGAGCAATTTACATATTATTTTTATTGACTTACATAAAGCTTATGATAGAGTTTTAGGGAGATAATATGGTGGACTTTGAAAAAAGACATTTCTAATTGTTATATTGAGATTATTAAGGATACGAATGATAGAGTTACAATGACCCTGCAGATTAATAAGGAGAAAAAGGAAATTCTACAAAATTGCTATAAGACCAATTATATTTTATGGGTCAGTGTTGAAAAATTAAGAAACATGTCCAGAAAGTTAGTGCAGCAAAAAAGATAATGTTAAAAGATAAAAAGATAATGTTAAAAGATGGATGAGTGGCAATACATCAAAGGATAGAAAATAAGAAATGACTATCCGTGGAAAGTTAAATGTAGCTCCAATTGAATGGAAAAAAATCGACTTAGGTAGTTTGGGCATATGTAATGCAGACCCATAGATGTCCCCTAAGCAGTGCTCTAAATGGCGACCGCCTAGGCAGTAGGCGGTCTCTCTCCGCACCGCTTTTCGGTAGGCGATGGAGTAGGCGGCCAACGGAGGTTGGCGGCATAGGTGGAGGTAAGGCAACGTAGGCGGACGTCTAGGCGGAGAAATACCTAACAAGATATTTTGGCCAAAAAAATTTTGTAAGCATTATGAGCCTATGGTTCACTTTTACAAAACTAAAACTTTATAAATCTTCGTTCTACAACTTAGTTATGCATGGACACCCTTAAAATATGCATATTATACAAAAAAACAGTGGTAAAATGGTAAAAAATATTCAAAATGTATCGACCGTCTAGGCGGTGCCTAGGCGGCAGTAGGCGGACTCTCTCCGCCGCACACCTGCCTACCGCCGTTTAGAACCTTGCCCCTAAGGAGAGATAATATAGTAGTTAATGGAGCTGCTAGGACTAGAGGTAGGCCTAGACTACCATGATTTGAAGTGTTAAAGAAGGATATGGATCTTGTAGTGTTAAAGAGAGAATATGGCCAAATGGAAGAAGAGTATTCGAACAACCAACCCCAAAAGTATTGGATAAAGGCTTTGTTGTTTTTATTTTGTTGTTTGATTGTTTTGAAAAAAGACTGAGATGGGGAATTCTTTTGTTTATGTTCTTGCTTCACTATTTTTTTGGATTTGTCTAGTAATAAGCTATTGTTTTATGTTGGATTCTCTTTTGGACTGTACAGTAGGATAGAAACTTGGAAGAGAATAATGACAACACAATGTCTCAACAACATGCGACATAATTTTTTTTATTTTCACCACTTACTTTGGTTGTGTATTTTAAATTTTATTTACATATCGTCTCTTTTTTTGTCTCCTACTTTGGGTCCCGCCTTAATATGATTTTCAGCTCTGCCCCTGATTCGAAATTTCATAAAACTAAGTATAAATTTACGCATGACAAAAGCAATCTTTCTAAGGAGGGAAAAGAAGGAAACTCCTTTCAGAAACCAAAATGGTGAAACTAAACATGATGCTATATTTTTTGTCAGACATAAAGAGGTTTATAACATCAGGACTGAAGAATAAATGAAATATAATAACAGCAAAGATATAAATAAACCCCAATAACTATTTAAGATTGTTAGTAATTTAGCAATGAAACTTTTTCTCAATTTATTCGAAGATATACAATTAGGTGTATGAATATAACAATAAATAAATAATGAAGTGGGGCACTCTGCGATCAAGATAGGCATGTACCTTTATCAGATTAAGCACAATTATGGGATTGCCATATCTATTTTCCAGATCTTCGAAATGTAACTGGGTTGCTTGGTATGTAGGATCATATCTTTGTACTGAAGCCAAGTAAGAGAAAAAGCTTTAGACTTTGTTTCTAAATCAATTACGTCCTCAAGATGGACAAAGAATAATAAACAAGACCAATCATACCAATGAAGCTCGAACTCAGCCACAAATTTTATTTATTTTTGTCCTATTTAGGTTTTATTTGTTGACTCCTACAAAAACGACAAGTATGTGTATCTTGATTTTCTCTCATTGTTACTTTTATATGACCATTTGATGTTACATAAACATATTAGAACTTACAGATAATATCAGGTTTTGGACTAAATCTTGAAGCTTCCTGGGACCAGAAAAGAGGGATTGAACCCCGCATCTGCACAACCGAACTCATTTTCCCCCTGCGGGACCCGACTTCTTCGTCAAGAACAATTTGCTCAGTTTCAACATCATTTGCAACTCTGCCTCTATCATTTACTCCTCGTTTCAAATAGCTGCAAGCCACTAGACAAAGGTAAGACATACAGGAACAGAAGATGCAAAAGTTTGTTTATGTCTACATCATAAACAAGTATCAAACATGTACGAACATCAAACATTCAGACACTGTCGAGCTATAATTGATGGGAAGCAAGCTTATCAGATGACCAACAATGATACAAGCAATTGTTGCTGCTACTAAGAAGTTACAGAAACTTAATAAAAAAATGTAGTCTTTGAATCATCTCACTAAGATGTGGTTATAATATTCAGTCATGAAGTTATAAATTCTTAGGCCTGTTGTGAAAGAGGTACCCCTGTATTTCATTTGCTTGTGCAAAATAACATGAACAACCTGAATCGGTATCCCTGTATTTCTAAGAAATTAGAGGTTCTTACAACCAAACTTTTGTTTCAGGGAAAAAAAAAAAGTAGCGCACTGTACGCACAAATTTGGTTTTAGTTCTTGCCATGGAATTCACAAATTTGCAGTTCCACCTCTCCTCCTCTCTCCCGTCCTAATCCAGATCACCATCAAATCCGACACCCCACACCGTCCCACCCAATCCAACTCTTAACCTTCATCAAACCTGACGCCGGCAAAATTGCATTGTCCCACAGGAGCCGTCGACAAGCTTGAAGCGGGTATTGCTTGGACAAGCGAGCATGCTGCTGATCCTTGCAGGATGGCATGAGAAAAAGCAAGCCAAGGAGAATAAAAGAGAGGATTAGACTTTTTACACCTTTGGTTGGAGATAACCCAGGGACCGGGTTAATTTTGCAAACACAAAATAAGAGGCTTAGACTTTTTATACATTTTTTATAATTTAGTAGTTCTATAAAATAACAAGATTTAGGGGACCCATCACAAAATAAAGAGACTTAAGGGACATATATAAGAAAACTACTTCAAATATATGAAAAAAATCTAATTATACATTTAGTAGCAATATCAATTTACTAACTTATAACATAAAATGTATGTTCTTAACAATCAAAACGAATCTTAGGTACTAGTTTTAAAATGGTTGGAGTTACTGATGATGACAATCCTGCCATAGAAATATGATATGTCAATATAAAGGTAACAAAGCATATGACAAATTTGCAGTTGCACTTATTCTCGCTCCCCCGTCCTTTTAATCCAGATCACCATCAAATCCGACACCCCACACAGTCCCACCCAACCCAACTCTCAACCGTCACCAAACCTGACACCAGCGAAATTGCATTGTCCCCCAGGAGTTGTCAGAAAGCTTGCAGCAGGTATTGCTTGGACAAGCGAGCACGCCACTGATCCTTGATGGCATGAGAAAAAAGCAGGCCAAGGAGAATAAAAAGGGGGATCACTTTATACCCTTGGTTGGAGTTAACCCAGGGACCAGGTTAATTTTGGCCAATAGAACTGAGAGGGACTTGCAACACATTTTAATAATTTGGGCGTTCTAGCAAATAACAACATTTAGGGTACGCATCACAAGATAAGAGATTCAAGGGACTTATATTAGAAAAACTATAAATATATGAATAAAATCTAACTTTACATATCATAGCAATATCAATATACTATCTTATAACATACAATGTATGTTCATAACAATCAAATGAATCCTAGGTACTAGTTTTACAATGGCTGGAGTTACTGATGATGAAAATCCTGCAATGGAAATATATGTCAATATGAATGTAAAAAAAGCGTATGACAAGTGCATTTCCAATTTTTAACTGCATTTCTCGGACTCTTGAGCAATGATCGTCAGCAGAAACTAATTAGCAAAATACAAAATCTACCATCTTTTGCATGAAATATACCGTGTTCCTGCAAAATGGCGTGACCTTCTAGAAATCAGAACAACACTAAATCCCCGCCCAAAAATTGATAAAGTAACCTGTAGGCAAAAAGGACATTTTTAATCTTAAGCATATTTAAAAGTATAGTGAATATAAGAATATTCACCAAAATGTTGTTTATTATTATTCGATGTAGCCTAAATGACCTTGACAGGTAAGTTGATAAGCTATTGAAACGGAATGTCGAAGGTGAACATAAACTAGCAAAATATCATTCAATCGTCATTCTTAAGGAATGAGTTTGAAGTCTTAGAGATAGACTGAGCTACTTCAATATCCTTTCTGCTTTCATGAAGAAAGAACAACATGCAACATCTAGGAGGGTTTTCTTCAAACTATAATAAGCTCAATGTTTGCTAGTTTAGAGGTTACAAAAGAGCTATGCAGATATATTCTATACTTGGAGATAAAAAAATGCCTTCAGAATAACCAAAAGAACCTTGAAAAACGACACAGTACCTAACATTGACAAGGGCATGGCATGCATTTTATCGTGTCTTAGTATATAGGAGTGTCTTTAACGTGTTCAATACATGTCCAACACGCCGTGAAACAGACACGGCCCCTATTTTTGGAGTGTTTATGGTTCTAGACTTCATAACATAAGAAGGTTGGTTGCAAGTCGGGAATGATAAATCCACCTCACAAAAAATAAGGATCTGAAAACGATAAGGCAGAAAACAGAGAAATTTTGTCCACATATGCCATAAATTCAAAACCCAATATGACCTCATGAGACAAAGAAGTACAGGCAAGTGTCCCACGCTTACCATAATAAAATCCTTGGAAATTTTACTATTTACATAATGTTTCCTTTGGATCATAAACATTTTGACATTATAAAATAATAGCAATATTTCCACATTCTTCTGTGTCCCTTGTTACTATTTAAGATTTGGAACTCAGATTTGTTTTCAGTACCTGTCCTCAGAATTATCAGTGCTCTGAGTCCAAATGTGTGTGTGTGTCGAACTATAGTTTTGAATTATATTATAAATTCATAGAATAATAAATCGATTGCTTTCCTCCATCTCTCTTCTCTTCCCTTCACCTCCATTCTCCATTCTCACGCCCATGGATGTTACTCAAATACTCAAAGATATCCTAAATGCATACTCAATTACAAGGAAACTAGCATTTAACACATGATTACTAGTTCAATTCCAGATTCGTTGAGACCTTAAATTCACAAGCATGTGCACTATCATTCAAAGTAACAAAAAGGTGTAAGTTATGGGTGGAATTTAGTTATGGTACTTTAATATGTCAAAATGGTTATGTCAAGGGGTCATCTTACAAAAGTTGTACCTTCTTTTAAATTATGAGGTCTTTTACAAATTGTGTTTAAGAAGTGATTTTGAAAATTTAATTCCTGTGAATGGATGAAATGGTGGATAGCTTTTGAAAATACCAATATATTATGTCGGAATACTTGACATCTTGATCACATCGCTATGGTCTTAAAACAACAATAAAGCCTTTATCTCAAATTTATGAGGTCGGGTTGCATTCTCTTCTTCCATTCAGCTCTGTAAAGGGTCATCATATCCTCCGTAATGCTCGTAATGCTAACAAGATCCAATCCTTCTTTAACACTTCAAGCCATACTACCTCTAGTCCTAGCGGTTCCATTAACTACAAAATTATTGCTCCTTGCAAGAGCATCTAGTGGTCTGTCTTGTACGTCCAAACCATTTAAGTCAATTTTTTCTTATTTTGTCCTCAATTAGCGACACCTATAATTTTCCACGGGTACACTCTTTTTTTATCCTATCCTTTAATGTATTATCACTCATTCATCTTTGTAATGTCCCGTTCCGCACGGTGCATTATGATGGCTGGTTGGCTCGAAGAAGCCTTGTTGGATTTGGATTTATGCAGAGGGATCGCTTAGAACGCTATGCGATCATCGCGGAAAGTCATCTTGATAATGTGAGTAGTATGAGTCCTTCGAAGATCATTTAGCTTTATGCTTAATAAAAATGATTATATGTTTTATGCTTGCATGTCATATTGCTAATGATACCTAACATGAAACCCAGATTACATGGCTAGTAACTGTAGCAAATCAATTGAGAATTGTGTATTGTTGTAACAATGTCGGACAGGTGAAACAAAATTCCAAGATTTGGACAGCGAGTATAAAGAGCCAAGTCTCGAAGAATGTATGGTGACACAGATAATAAGTCCCAAGAATTGGGCAGTGGGTATATCGAGCTACGGCTCGAAGGATGTATGGTATTAAAGATGCAGGAAGGATTGTGTATCAAATTCTATTAACTTATGTTGTTGTAGAATATCAATAAGATCCTAGATTTGGCAGTTGGTATTGCGAGCTATGGCTCAAAGCAAATGTAGCAAGACAAATAAGAACTGTGTCGTATTTACTTTGGTTTCCATTATCATGCATTATATATTTTCTTTATAGCTAAGTTTTATATAATTGCATGGTCATGGACAACTTGTGCACAAGATTTGGTTCCGCGAATGGTACTCCGAGACCACGGACCCATTTGTCCTAGGGGAACTAGGGTGTCGAAGTAGTAGCACCAGTAATTCGAAAACCTTCCAAGGATTTGCAACCCGCCAGTGAGGGGAGCCGTCCAACCACATAGTCCAAGATGGCGCGTAGTCGATAACCTTCATATAGACAAGTCGCATGCTAACGATGTCTTGTGCAGGCATAGTAAGATATTACTCAATTACAGGAAAGTTAATCTATTGTTGGTAAGAATCAACGTATTGATGAGAAGTATAATGTTTCCTAACAATGTCTTATGCAGGCAGAGTAACTTATTACTCATTTACAGGGAAGGCTAAATGACTGTTTGTAAGAATCACCTAAAGGGTGATAGTACATAACTTTACATTTATGTTGGATCCAATCTATATGCATGCTTTACATTCTTGTCGGATATGAACTGCTAATTAACCCTAACGCAACAGAGAAAGACCACTTTTAATAATGTTCCTATCACATGATTACTTAGTGTTGTCTTCTTAGGTGAGTTGGACAAGCACTTCTCACCAGTACATGGCAATGTACTGACCCACGTTTGTGGACATCTACAGGTGTTCATGTGCGGGAGAATCACTTCATCAATGTTGTGGCATCGATGAATCGGATGGATGTTCAAAAGCTCTTAATAAAGATGTAGAAGGGCATAATGTATAGAACATTGTAATTTGGCTGTACCAGTAAGTTGTAAGCCAAGTCGGCGAGGAAGATAGCTCATACCTTATACAATAGGAAGGAGGTAGTCCTTTCCACTGTTGTCAAAATTGGCTACAGTTGAACTGAGAGAACTAAAATTTACTAAAAGTATGGTAGAAAGAACACAAATTCTTGTTAGTTTTGTTGACTGCTACTATTGCTCGCTCTGCTAGTTCGCTTGGCTATGTTTTAACATGTTTTTGTTGGTTTTAATTTGTAATTTGGTTTCATGTCTTACATTACTAATTTATTTATTTATTTATGTATATTTCTACTATTTTTTTATTCTTAAGTGCACTTTACGCCTTGGACGATATGAACCCTTTGTGCCTTGCGCCGGAGTGCGCCTTGCACCTTTGACTACCTTAATTATAGGTTAATATCATAGTTCGCAGTATCGGCCAATACCGATCCGATACGGCCGATACCGATACGGTTTGGCATGTCCCAATCCGATACTGACCGATACCGACATTGGGGGTCTCTTTTTCGGTCAATTCGGCAAAAAAAATTGAATGAAAAAAGACCAATCAACAAGAGTGTAAAAGCATAGAAAGGTTATAAAAGTATGTAAAAGAAGAAAACTTATCTATCGTATGTAAATCAATCAATAAGGGTGACTACTATTTTATTCAATTTCAAAACTATTAAGAAACAACATTGAAAATATTAAAATTATGCCTAAATGTATAAAATATATTTTCTAAAATGTTTTCGCTTTCCGATACCAAAAATTCCGATACTCCGATCCGAAACCTCCGATACTGCCGATACCGCCGATACCGATACTTATAGGAATAGTCCAATACCGATTTTGAACCTTGGTTAATATTATAAATATTCCTTATGGATGTGACTAGCAGAATGTATATAACTAGAAACTGCCCATGGGTGAGAAAATAGTAGGAAAGGATTAGAGACCCTGGAATGAGGCAATCTGCTTAAATCTAGGATAGTTCAAATCACTTCCAAGGGATTAGTTTCCAGTGTATTGCTATTGATGTTCAATAATGGCCAACTCCATGACTGGACTTAGACTATCGCAGTTAAGTGATTCTATCTGTATTCTACACATGCTATCCACATATAACTTATCAAGCAGATCCATAATATTCTCCCCAAAACCTTCCATATTGTGCATTTGATGGTGGTTATTGAATGATATTATCACAAAAAAAGTAGATACAGATTGAAAATAATACCTGCTTAAAGTGACCATGAACCAAAGCAATTGTCCAAAGTGTATTATTGCACCGTGATCGTATTGCTTCTGTAAGAAATGCATTCCAGACAAATATGTTATCATAAGGCATCTTTTCCCTGCCTGAAGCAACAACATTTCTCTGTAAGCACTGCATAATGGGATATGTGTAACTATAGAAGAAATCCTTTGTGAGGTCAACACTGGATAAGAGCTTCTTGTACCTGCTCAAACGGCACAAAGATCTTTATGATTTAACTGAAAATGATGAATTAGTAAGTTTGGCTATCTAGGTATATTTTCATTATAACGCTATGTACTACTTTACTTTGAAATTGAGAAAGTCAATAGATATATAACTAATCATAGTAGCTTTGCACATGCAACTTATCATTTATTTTCTTCTCTCTTTTACTGGTTCGAAATTAAGGTCTAGAACAGTATGAATTCTTTAATGAAAACCTATAAAAAAAGATTAAGAAAGAAAAGGTCAGCATCGGAGAAGAAAGTATGATTGGGTTTCACTTTATGAGTAGGATAAAAAGGGCATCCGAGCGCCACGAGGCTTCCCCTTACGCAGGATCTAGGGAGGGTCAAGATGTACGCATTAGGATATCAAACAATTATTAGAGTCCGTAAATTTCAATTATAGTATATCTAGAATGTTCCCTGTTCTGCATGGAAAATTTAAGAAAAAACTACTCTACGAAAATAGGAGCATAACTATGGGTAAGTTAGACCAAACTACAAGAAGCGTCAATGCAGCAAATTAAGGTACTATTGGAATATTTCACTCAAATGGAGAAACTAAGAAACTTGGGTATAATTCCTCCTACATAGTGCCTAACAATTTGATAGACCTCGAATTCTAGCTCGTAATTCTTGATGCGATTCTGGTCAAACATTTCTAAATCCTCACCGCTTCTATTTTTGTTATTTTTTACTCGGGAAGGAGGGGGTATTTTGGAACTATAGCTCACTAATTATTGATACGGAAGAAACTAGACTCCTAAATAGTAGTTGTAAAATTGGTATAGCAGGAATTATTTGCGGAAATCAGGAATTAGTTAAATTCCCAACAATTGTATTCCTCATTTCCACATTGTCTAACAAGTGGACAACAAAAGGATTAAAACCAACATGCTCATGTATAAGACCTTCTCCGCTCCATATGCTTGTCACATTCCTCGTTCCAAGTCTGCAGCTTCTGTTGACGCTTGAAAGAGTCTGTCCCCGGACAATCCAGACTCGTACAAGTCCATAAGCGTGAAATGGTCACTGGAATTCTGAGCCCAACACAGACTAGACAAATTCAGAACAAGATGGTTTTTTTCCTTTAAAACAAAGAAAACAAACCTAGAAAGCTAGCTGTGCGGTCCACACGAAGCTTAACTCTGTTTCAAGAAGCGGGTAAAACTTTGATACAGAAGGGGGTATCAAAATTTTGATATCCCCTATGTATGATAGGTGGGCCCCTTTCAAAATTTATGTATATATTTATGTATACACGTTTTACAAAGAGAGAGGGGGCCCACCTGTCATACATAGGGGGTATCAAAACTTTGATACCCCCTTCTGTATCAAAGTTTTTTCCTTCAAGAAGCTAGCATCCTATCTAATCTCGTTGAAGTCTCAGTGCCACTACATGGCTAGCCAGCTTTGTTGCATGATTAGCCAGCATCGCATGATGCTAATCCGCTATGTGGATGACAGTTACAGCTCATTTAACTTATTCTCACTCCTCTGAGTAGAAATTCAGGTTGTAACAATCCACATTCATTAAGTGTAACCTTGCTGGCCAACTCTACTACATTTCTTGAAGGCTTTTTAGCCTAGTTCTCAGCCTCACTGCAGGCTTATTTCGCTGCTTGAGCTGTTATATGGACTTTAATGTCCATATAATCTATAAATAGCCCCATAAGGGCTGAATAGAGGGCATTTCCCACTTTGGCTTCTGAAGAGACGAGAAAGCGTTTTCCTTTGCTTCTTAAGCACTACAGCAATTATTTTGCTTAAAACTCATCAGCTTTGTCTAAAGCTATCAGTTTCTCTTACGAGAACAGTCCATAAACTGAAAGAGATTTGAACATCCTGATAGTCTGTACGTAGAGTTCTCCTGAAGAGTTCGTGCGACCTCAACAATTCCGAAGCATCTGATAGGAACTTCTGTGTCATCGCAAAGACGCAGAAGATTGAGTTTTGAGTACGGATTGTCGACGAAACAGAGTGGTCGCACACCGACCATACTTCTACAGACACATTTCCCCAGAAATTTAAGATTGTAGAGATTTTTGTAAGCTCTCATTGAAGAGTTGTAATTCGTCTACATATCAAATAGAAGTTTTCCCTCCTTCAAACTTTGTAAGGAAAACAAATGTCAGCTCTGCTAAGACTGCTTTTTCCACCAACGAGAAGATTGTGTCACAATCCGACATCAAGATTCTCGAGTATGTAGTCAAGACGTTGGTCGTCGAATTGGCCAACAGAAATTCGAACAGACGCTCCCTCAGGACCTATGTTGTATTAAGCGTGAGACGACGCGACGCGACGAGGCTGTCGCCTCGCTTAATGGCGCTTAAGCGGCGCTTACTTAGCGTCTCACTTTTTTTTTGTTCCTACATGTAAAATACTCTATATAGTATATACACATAAATTTCAATATTTTTTCATACAATCCTACTAGTATATGCATGAATAGCAATATCAATTATCAATCAACCAAAGTAACAATATAAATACTAGAATAAAAATGTAAACTACAAGCCACACAATACATACATACTACATAGTCATCAAAATACCATCAAACATAAAAGTTCTCTAAAGTACCTACTTAAAGTTTTTCAACTATCCAACTATGTAAATAACAAAAGATTTGATTCAATTTATTAAAAAAATCAAATAATCAAAAAAATATATATCGTTAAGCGAGGCGCCTAAGGCGAGGCAAGGCGCTACTAAGCGACGCCTAAGCGAGCTCAAGCGCTAATCGCTTTTTTGGGGCAAAAATTCATTAAGCGAGGTGCCCTAATTCTAAATCTCGCTTAAGCGCGCTTTTCACAACATAGCTCAAGACATGTCGAGTCCTATCTCAATGCGTAAGCATAGAAAAGTCTTGTTCAAGACTCCCCATACTTTAGTCTTTAGTCACTTCAATGACTCTGAAAGCTTCATGTGAAGCCGTTGCCCTCAACGCTGTGATAGCTCCTTGCGGAGCTAACATGAAAACTTCTTGTGAAGTTGCAGCTCCTAGTTAACGTTGTAAAAGCTCCCCTTGTAGTTACTGTAGCAGCTTCCCATGAAACTAACTTAGATTTTAGTAGACTAGTCTACAGAGCCGAAGCTCCCAGCGTAACTAATTCTCCTGACGAACTCAAGATTGGCTCTAACTCCAGCGGTACTCTGTATATAGCCCTGCCCAAGGCTAAGATTCAAGCAAATATTGGGTCTAATACTAAGGCCCACAGCGGGGGTAATTCTTAAGCCTACGGCGGGACTCAAGTTAAAGCAGCCTCTAGTGGACATAATGTCCTACGGAGCTGGCATCAACCAAAGCTCTTACAAAGGTTGACGCAGGGCTAATACCCTCACTGGAAGCGAGCTATAGTTCTTTCAAAAGTTGTCCTTCATAGGACTAATTTATCGTCCTCTCACAGAGGATAATACTGAAGCTCTTCGTGGTGAGGAAGAGGAGGAAACGGTAACGCCTCGACAACAGATTACTATTCTAGATCATATGGGCCATGTTGGCCATTGCGCTAACACCGATTATTCTTCACTGGATTTGCGAGACCAATTGCGCAAAAAGCAAAAAATCTCATTACGTTGAAGCAAAAATCTCATTATATTGAGGAAGTAGAATCCCCTACATCTCAATGTGGACAGGCGTGTCGCCATCATGTGACGGTTCATAGAATTCATTGTTGTTGCTTAGTATCAGTCTCAAAAGTCGAAATACCACTCATGCAGTTGCATACTACCTAGGCAATCGGTCTTCAACCATTTGTCTGCTACTCAACCATCTTCAACTATGGCTACAACTACCAAGAGGCCAAAGCCTCTAAAATCGAATTTGTTGAAAGACCAAGCTCTCATATGACAAGTCGGGGGACCATATAGCTCACAATGTCGAAGACAAGGGTAGCTAATCCCCTACTTGCTATAGATCAAGGTTCATCGGACCCTGATTTCAGTCCAGGTTTAGGACAAGTTTTGATCCGTTGGGATAGTCCTTTCCAGGGTACCGGGTTTATGGTAGCAATACCCTACAATTACGTGTTGTCGTCTCCGTCCGAGAGATCTTCGTCTACCTCATGGTCAGATGATGATGGTAAAAAATTTGTTTATGCCTCTTCTTCGATCATGAGCTCTACCCGGATGAAAAGACTACCGGCACATGTAGCCGAGAGAAGTTTTCAAGATCTCATTCGCCGTATGGAGGCTCTAGAAAAATTCAGAACTTAGTGACATTTTCCTTTAAAACAAAGAAAACAAGCATAGAAGCTAGCCTTGCGGCCCACGTGAAGCTTAGCTCCCGCTTCAAGAAGCTAGAATCCCAGCTAATCCCATTAAAGTCTTAGTATCGATGCACGACTATCCAGCATTATTGTGCAGCTAGCCAGCATCGTGTGACACTAATCCGTTGTGTGGATGATGGTTACATGTCATTTGACCTATTCTTACTCTCTCCAATGAGTGGGAATTCAGGGTGCAACCCACGTTCATTAAGTCGGTTGTTATTTCCATAACTTCCGTAGGGAATGGAATGATAGCAGCTTCGCTAGTAGCCCCGCCTCAAGGTCGTTGAGCCCAACATATTAGTGATTTATCCTATCTCATCAACTCCACTGCAGGTCTTGAAGGCTTTTATCCTAGTTCCCAGTCTCGCTGCAAGCTTATTCCGCTGCTTGAGCGATTATAGGGCATTTAATGTCCCTATAATTCTATAAGTAGTCCCCTAGGAACTGAATGGAGGGGATCCTCACTTTGGATTTTGAAGAGATAAGAGAGAGCTTGCCCTCTGTTCTTGAGCACTACATTAATTCTTTTGCTAAAAACTTATCAACTTGGTCTCAAGCTATCAGTTTCTCTTACGAAAACAAAATCTATAGACTAAAAGAGGGTTTGAATACCCTAGTAGTATGTACGGTGATTTCTCCTAAAGAGTTTGTGCGATCTCAACAATTTCGAAGCATGTAAGGGGAATTCGTATGCCACCGTAGCAAAGAAGCAGAAAATTGAATCTTGAGTAACAATCGTCAACGGAACATAATGGTCGCGCGCTCAGCAGACTTCTATCGGCACATTTTCCCATAAATTTAAGATTATAAAGATTCTTTGTAAGCTCTCATTGAATAGTTATAATTCGTCTACATATCAAACACAAGTTCTTCTTTCGTTCAAACTTCAAACTTTGTATAGGAAAGAAGATAAGCTAAAGGAGGTGGTAGTGAAATCTAAGCTAAAGGAGGTGGTAGTGAAATCTATCTTCTAAAGTCAAAGCCCACGAGCTTCTAGTAGAAGATAAGCTAAACTATATATTAGTTTTGAAACAAGTTACTGATAAGCTAAAGGAGGTGGTAGTGAAATCTATCTCTAAAGTCAAAGCGCACGAGCTTCTAGTAGAAGATAAGCTAAACTATATATTAGTTTTGAAACAAGTTATTCTCCCTCCGATGGGCTTCTAAAGGAGAATGATCAACAACAAAACCTTCTATTCTATATATTTTAGGGGTAGCCTATATGAACCCTTATCTTCCATTCAGCTCTACCAAGGAGCATCTCCTTGCTCATATTAGCTAAAGCCAATTCAATCGCCTTAATACAAGTTCTCTTAGGTCTACCGTACGTCGCACGCAAGACACTACGAAATAGACAAAACATTGATTTTGGTGTCCTACGAAATAGACAAAACATTGATTTCGGTGTCCTATCGTATCATGATCGATAAATGTCCAACACAACACGATAGATGTCCAACACGAGACGAGACTGTCAGAGCACCCATTTATCATGAGATCATGGTAGTCAAAAGCGCGCCCCGTAGAAAGGAGCTTGTGCCTCGTCCCTCACTAGGCGAGGCCCCTTTCTCCGGCGCACCCAGGGCGTGTCTAAGGCGCGCATTTCAGCAAGGTGCAACCAAGAAAAGGTGAGCCTAGGCACACGTTATGGTTTTTTTTATATATATACAAAAAAATTGAGGCATGAAAATAATCCTTATCTCATATAAGTGGGAGGGAGATAGCCCTTTCTACAGTTGCCAAATTTGGTAACAGTTAAACTAGAAAAACTAAAATTTACTAAAAACACGGTAGGGAGAATAAAAACTCTTGTTAGTTCAGTTGATTACTACTGCTTTGCTATTTCACTTGGTTATATTTTAACATATTTTTGTTAGTTTTAATATGTTATTTGGTTTTTTTATTATATTACTTATTTATTTATTTATTATTTTTGTGCCTCGTTTCACTCGGGCGCGTGTCTTAAGTGTGCCATGCGTCTCGAGCGATATGAACCATTTGCGTCCCAAGTGCGTCTTGCGCCTTTGACTACCTTGGATACGATAAATGTCCAACACGACACGAGACTGTCAGGGCACCCATTTTCGGCGTGCACATGCTTTAGGTTATAGAAATAAGATAATATGTACGCCAATAAGAATAACAAGGGCGGGTACCGGAGCTCGGTCTTGGAGTGGGCGACATCCGTCTGGATGGACGAGTGCGGCACCGTGATGAGTTGGCTCTCCTCGATGCAGTAGATCGCGTGGCCACATATTGACCCTATCTGCCGCCTCTTGGTGACGAGAATCAAATAGTAGGACTCCAAGAACTTAATGCACCCTGCAAAACCACAACGACAACAGTGAGTAATCAAGAAATAAAGGAATAAGGAAGGAAGGAAGGATGGGCGAAGATTGCTATTGTACCGGCGATGCCGTAGACCTTGGCGACGGCGGAGAGGCCTCCGGTGGCCCGGTTCCCCTCGCCGATCCTCTGGAGGAGGTTCTTGATCTCCTGCGGAGAGTAGACGACCGGATCCTCGCTGATGCTGAGATCGGAGGGCTCGGAGCGGTCGATCTTCAGCACGCGGAAGTGCTGCTTATCGCGGTCGCTGCCGATCAGATAGAACCTCTGCACAAACAAACAAACATTTGTTGGAAATGGAATTGGGAAATAGAGGGTAGATTTATCGTGTTCTTGGAAATGGAATTGGGAGAGAGAGGGTAGATTACTGCTCGAGTTTCGTAGAGGCGGAATTTCTCGAGGGAGCAGGAGTTGGGGTCGGGATGCTCCGGAGGTGGAAGAGGGGATTTTGCCATGGGAATTGAGAAGACAAAAAGAGGAGAACTTCTAAAGTCATATTTATTGTTATGCTTTTTTTCTTCTTTTTTTTGACAGCATATTTATTGTTATACTTTTAAAATACTGGTTGCGATAATTGAAAAATAAGACAATCACCCGAATAAAACAAGTATTATACGCAAATTTTTTCGTATCTTACATAAACATATAATATTTGGGTACTTTTGAAAAATTTGGATTTGTACGCGAATTTTAAGTCCGTAGAGTTTTAAACACGTACCGTACGAATTTTTAAAAAATTCGGCCAAAAAAACGTGACCGAGAAACCCTACAGTCTTGACTTTCTTGACTCTTGCTGCTATTAGATATTAAGACCGGCACAATTCTGAAAAATTATCAAAAGAAAAAAAAGAAAAAGTCTCACAGTAAACAAAAAAGAAACCAAGAGTGTTTGCACATGTTGCTTGCAACAATCAAAGGAAAATCTTTCGGTATTGCATCCTACTTTTATTTCATTTTTATTATATAATGTTCGCCCAACATCTTCTTATTCTCACACTGAACCCTTGTTTATGAAGGAGTAGAGGTGGTGGGCCATATATACATGTCGAATTTTTAGTGCTGAATTTGTTCATATGAAACGTACTAAACACGAATTAAATCTAATCCGAATGTTTTCGTTAGACGAATTTTTGACCGATTTTTTGACCGTATTTTACTTATATTGTGCCGATTTATACTCGTACTTTTGTCGTTCCGAATGTTTTCCGTTTGCCGAATTGCTAACTAGGCTTAGGAGTGCTCAGGTATTTACAAGTTTGACATTAAAAAAAAATAATAACTAAAGAGTCTACTCAGTAACGGTGTTTTCATTGGTTATGGAATATTTTTGAACCAACCTTTTATGAAAATCCCTGATTGTTAAATTTTTTGATGCACTAGTTTTAGTCAGCTCAAAAAATCTCACAAAATCGGTGTAATATAATTTTGGGTGGCTTTATAAACACCCCAAATCGGTAGATTATGAGGGTTTTTATTATTCTATTCCATTTATATCCCTCACCAAAAAATATATAATTATAACTACTAATACCCTTTCCTATTTAATTTTATTCGTGTGTAAAAATTCAGAACCGCTCGTTAGTAAATTATCAAGCATGGATTGGACTGATTTAAAAGTCGCTAATTAAAATTCACCCAAAATCGGACCCTTCATAACCACTCATAAAACACCTCATAACCGCTACTCCTGCAATTGTCAAGCAAACCCTAAAAGGATGTCCACTACGGATACAGGACTGTCAAAAAAATTGACAGTCCTACCAATATACTGGACTGTCAAATCCAGTATAATTTTTAACAACCAACATAAATCATGGATCCAGTCAAGACTGTAAAAAAATTTACAGTTATGTATGTTGTCAGAACTGTAGAATTTCTCTACATAATGGATACAGGACTGCATAATTTTTCTAAAGTCCTATATCCATTATGTAGTGGGATCTGTTAAAGATTTTGACGTCCTAGGACCGCCAAAATTTTTGACAATCATGTATCCATAGTAGGCAGCCCTTAGTAAAAAAAAATTGAGTGGCAAACTTGTAATTACTTGGGTAGTCCCGAGTAACTTTTGTAATGCCTTCACAAAATGCCAAAAATAATTACAGAACTAAATTAAATAAGTGTAAGCAAAGCAAAAAAAAACAAAAAAGAACATGTGATGTAATGCATCATGCTATATTTATTCCATAATGAGAATTTTTTCTATAAAATACTAATGAATATTCTTTTTAAAGGCCTATTAATGAAACATTTTTTAATGAAAATAAAAATATGAATAAAATCTTATCCTTTATTTGGTGTTTATTCTTTCTTATGGTATATTTTCGACAACCAACTCCAATCGACAACTCGACACCAATCCCTTCGTCTCTATCGTGCCTCGATGACCTCACCTCGACATCACCATCAATGCACCTCGTCGTGAGACCCCGTCCAAGATCCACCACCTCCTTTAAGCATCGTCGCTTCAGAACCGTCGACAAGCTACTGAGCACCACTGACCTCAACGCCGTGACCATGGACTACAGAATGTCGCCTTCCTGAGAGTTCTGACGCTTGGTTGGTCTCCTCCGCGGGCGTCCAGCAGCAAACTCCTCACCTCCATTCGCCGCCGAGCTCTAGCAAACGGCCACTATCACGACCCGCTCTTGAATAATCGGACACGAGTCGGACACGCCCAGCCTTCGTCGATGGACACGACGAAGTAAGCTGTACAATTCTAAGGAAAACTCCAAGATACAAGATATATAAAACAACACAACTACTATACACGTTCCCAGAATGACCACAATCTACAAGTTATTGGTATGATATCATCCGGAGACAAATTCGGTACCATGAATAAAATTATACAATCCTGAAATTCTCAATACAATACATGATAAAATTCTCTAAAATAAATATTAAGAAAAGATCTAACTATAACTCTGAAAATTCTAAATCTATCCTGAGGCACAACTCTATCCTGGCTTCGGGCTCTGGCCCATAAAGATGGAACAACATCCTCAAGCATACCTGCAACGTATCCTGTCAGGAAAAGAGCAAAGTAAAACCCTGACAAGAAGCACTAAATAATGTAAACTGAAATGCATGAAAAAAATCACAATATGAACTATGGTACAAGATAGGAATATGAATCTGTGGTACATGAATAACGATGAAACTATAGTACCAGATCCTGAACAATTAACTAGACTATCAGTGTAATATGCATTTGAAATAACTATCAGAGTCTGTGAACGGCTGGGTAAATAATGAACAAGAGTACATGAATAATGGTACGGCTTAGAGTCCCACGTGCACGATGTGAGACCTAAGCTATTTGTCAATGCTTAGCTAAAATAGGATTGGTTACATATCTGTAGTATTTTCCCACCTAATGTACAAGTAAAGAATAATGAACAATGAACAATGAACGATGAACGATGAACAATGAACAATCATGTGTACAACGTGTCAATATGAGAACATGAAGCAAGACAGAAATACAGAGTAAAGGGTTCAAGTCGGTGTACAATATCAAATATTATGACTACTAACTCAAAGTAAGTTACACATACTATTAGAGTCTAAATAGTGTAAAAATTAGCCACCAACAATATATACATTTATTGCTAAATCTAAACAGGCTCGACTTAATCACAGTTCTTATACCAAACTCAAAAATAAGTTCTATTAGTAAAATATTTGAAAATATTAGTAGGCTAAACCTTAAATTTGGCAATTATAAATTTTATTAGGAAAAGAACTTTAATGCTATTTTTAGATTTGCAATACATTTGAAATAGAAAGTAGACATTAAACAAGAAATATTTATAGATAATTTTTTTATTTATTAGATAAAATACTTTATTAGTATTAATAGATTAATGAAATAAGTTTATAATCTACATATACTAGCAAAACATTTACAAAATACTAAGATGATACTATAAAAATAATAATAATACTGAAAATGGCAGATTTAGTCCCAGTCTACCAGAAAACAATATACTATATAATTTAGGTTCCTAAACTAGCCCAGCCCATCAAGATTTACTAACAGAAAACAAATAATTATTATTGTTATGAAGCCCAAGCCCTTAGAATTACTAATAATTGCAGCTAAAACTAACTCCAGCCCAACGGGATGATCCAAACCCATTTAGGGTTTAAAACCCCTACTATTCCTCTCCACAAGAGAGAGAAAGAGTCAGCCGACTCTTTTACCAGAAAAATAAGGAAAATAAGAAGAATGGAGGGGAGGAACTCTGGAAGGAGCTCACCGGAGCTGGCCCGAGTTTCGAGAGGGAGAAGGAGGAGAAAAAGAAGGAGGGGGTCTCACCAGTCCGGTCGGGTGCTAGCGCTCGGGCGGCGCTCCGGAGCTCGGCGAGGCAGATCCGAGCTCGACGAGGCAGATCCGGGCTCGACGAGACACGGCGAGGCGGTGGACGGCGGCAACACCGACTGGAACCCGACGAGGAGGAGTTGCGGTCCTGGGCGACGGCTCGGCAGGGCGCTCGTCGTCAGGATCTGACGTCGGCGGTGGCGGCGGTCTCGAGAGGCCGCTCATCGATCGAAGGGGTACGCGAGTTCCAAGAAGACTCACGGAGACCGGGGCGGCACAGAAGTCGAGGCGAGAAGCCCCTCCGGACGAGGATGGCAAGATCCGGCGATGAGTCGGTCTCCCACGACTGCAGCCTGGTGGTACCGTACCCGAGCAGCGTCGAAGAGCTCCGGCGTGGCGATGGCGCTCCAGTCGACCCACGGCGAACTCTTCGGTGGTGCTTCGCCGGGATGGTTCTGTTTTCATTGCCGACGGTGGGGGCGGACTTCAGTGATGATGATGAAAACTCTGGTGGACCTCCGACGAAGGGCGGCGACGAGCGGTGTCGCTCGGCCGAAAAATGACAGTGACAGTGTTAGTAATGGTGATGTGACAGTGTCAGGACTGTGTGCATTAGACAGTGTGTCAATGATGGAAATTTATAATAAAATAATATGAGTATTCTCCAAGAAAGAACAATGGCAATGTAGTAATTAACAATAGATCTGGGGTCAGGAAATAATGTTTGTAACCATTTCTCCAACTGAATTGGTTATTCTCTAGCTAATTAACTAATTAAATAACTAACCAACTAATTATATAATTAACAGTTCATTAATCAAAAGAAAAATCTCTCCCTTAGTTAGTACAATCAAATCCCACTATTTAAAATCAAGTGGCAGTATCAAATTAGACTGATTGAGATGGAATAAATCAAACTTGGCATTATCCAAAAGAAATAGCAGGTACTGCCTAAAAATTTACCATTTGTAATTAACTAAAAAATTAAAGTGTCAATCAGTAATAAAACCAAATCAACCAATAATCTAGATTATTATTATAAAATTATCATTAGGAATATATACAAAATATTAGTAATAATAGTGATTACTATAAATATAAGAAACAGTATTTAGAAATTAGTAAGAAATATCTTTTAAGAAATCAATAATATATATATATTCATGTAGAAGTAGAATTTAGCTACCAAAAATTGCTTGTTATAGCAAAACAATTTTTTTTATACACTCAATAGAAAATTCCTAAAATTCACCAATCTGGTTTAGGGAGTTACAAATCTACCCCCCTACAAAAATTTCGTCCTCGAAATTTTAATAGTGCAACAAGCACGATCAAAATACGAAAACTTGAACATAGGACCCGAATTAATATAACTAGTAAAATTATGATTTTCTAAAAATGATCAAAGTTAAAAATCCAAGCATGATAAATTCTAAACATGAGAAAATCAAAATTTACACATGGCACCAAAATGACAGTCTTAAAATTATGACCTAAATCTAATAAAATCATTTTGCATAACTAGCATAGCTATAACTAAAATTTGAAAACACGATTAAAAATGATCAAAATTATTTATGCTTGATATAATGACAACTATTAAAGTCATAAGTGTTAAAGTACGATAACTAGAGAGATGTTACGACTTAAGAATAAAGTAAAAGATTTTGAAAATTTGGGCTTGACTAGAAATCAAATTTAGCAAAATCAAATTCTAACATGATCAAAATTTCAAATCATTTAGCACAAAACCATTCAGGAATCAAAATCATATAAGTATGTTCATTATCACGGTCATAAATTCTAGGAAATCAAGAGAATTTTTTTTATAGGAAATCTAGGATAACAAAATTATTTCTGAAACATTCAAATATGGCCAAAATCAAGATAATTTCTAGTAAATTCGTCAATGGAGATAAAAGATCAAGCATGGTATATAACACGGATATAGTCTCAATAGTATCCGAAAACCATATATATCCGAAATCACTTTGCTTAGAGTTCCTGCCCCGCCAGTGTAGTGTACATCTGACTGCAATGAACCTTTGGCTCGATGACTCAAATAATTACCGAATATTTCTATCCATGTTATCAGAACAACTCAAGAGATCAAAATTTTATAATTTTTTTTAGGACATAGTCTCAGTAATATTCAAGAACCTATGAATACCTGAAATTACTTTGACTTAAAGCTCCTGCCTCGTCAGTGCGCAACTGGCTGCAGTGAACTCGCGGTCTCCGTAATCCAGATAAATGACTGCAGTGCGCATCTGCCACGCCATAGTAGGTCGTTTGAATACTCTTTCAACTTTGTCCATAAAAATTTCAAAGGAGTTTATGAAAATTTAAAAACTTCTAAAAGTCATAATTATGATGAAAAATAATGTAAGTATCTGATTTTTAGAAAATAATGAGTTTTATATGAAACAACAGTAAGACAAAGTGACTACAAAACAAATCTCAATAGGAAATGAAATCTCGAATTGGAAACAAAGTCTTGAATAACAATAAGGAAATTTTAGAAAAATTCCACGTGCCAAGAGAAAATCTAAAGACAGATCAAATATTATCAATCAAACAGTTATACTAGCAAAATGTATATATGAAATAAACTCAGAACTTTCAAGTGCAAGGAAATTGATAACCTCAGTGTTGCGTGTCTAAACTACCATGTAAAACAGAAAATTGATTAGATAGGCCTAACTATAGGATAATAAACAAATTTAGTAAAACTATACCCATAACTATTTCCCACGGATCCTATGCTGTGATGAGTTTTCCTTAGTTTCGCTGGTCCCCAATAGCACTTTATACCTTAAGTGCCATTAGGACTAACCTGCATAGGCCACCAAAAAAAACATGTCACAACCCGCTCCCGAATAATCGGACACGAGTCGGACACGCCCAGCCTTCGTCGATGGACACGACGAAGTAAGCTGTACAATTCTAAGGAAAACTCTAAGATACAAGATATATAAAATACAGCTACTATACACGTTTCC
>JANAVB010024882.1:0-16336 GCA_029216955.1 Iris pallida
GAACCGTGTTCGCCCTCTTCTTCCTCGTCTTGGACCCCTTGGGCTTCTCCGCCAAGCCAGTACCACAATGAAGCTGGTACTCGGGTCAAAATTAACGTGAGGCTTGCTCGCAGTAACATGGTATAAGGCCGCCATATACAAAATCTTCCCTGGTGCCTCAGCATCAGGAACCGGGAAGCTGGTTCGGGTATGAACCGCGTCATAATAATGCCAGGCCCTGATACCGTCGAGGACGCTACCTACAAAGCCCAGGCAGGGGCTGGGACTGTCAAAGAATAGCTGATTATACTCGAACTGGCGGGAGAACCTGCTGGGCAAGTAGGGCTCCAGGTAGACATTGTTGCGGTTACGGTATACTAGGTGCGCTGGACGGATATTATGCAACTAAAGGAGCATCTTCTCACGCAAGAGGTGAGGAGGTCCGGTACCATCAATATGTACGCCCCTCACTTCTTCATCGATAAAACGAGGAACAGACACAAAAAAGTCATATCCGTCCACTCTCGCCAGCGCCCTCCGACAGGCTGGCATAGTGCTGCACTCCCAAGGCTGATGGTGATATTAGAAAATGAAAGCATCATCAGCCGTAACACCGTCTTCTTCTCCAGGCCTCATCAAAGATCGGTAGTGCATCAAAATCCACCCCATCAGATAATGGTAGGGTAGCTCTATGCGCTCAAAATCCATCGTCGTGTCACGGGCGATGACCTTGGACGAGAAGGCACGAAGACCATGGTGTATGCTGCACACCATGGCCGGAAGAAGGGCCAGTCTGACCCCAAAGACCAACTTTACAGCATGGAGGATAAAGTGGCGGCTGATCCTCTCAATGGAACTCGCCCCTCCTGAGACCACGCAGTTCCGTAGCCACACCATCAGGAATCCTGCCAAAAGTGCCTTCTCTGACAGCCGCTGAGTACCATGATAAAAATAACTAAAGGAGTCAGTTTGACTCCCAAATGTGTCACCCGTGGCCCTCGATCTCTTGGCAGTCGATGCCAATTTTTGTACCTCCTCTTGGATTTGAGGATCTCGCAGAGAAACCCACCCTGAGGCGGCTAGTGTAAAAAGGTATGAGACCCAGGACGTGGTGTGAGGAATGCTCCCTTCCGAGCTACCATCCTTCTTGATGGACATCTGGTGACAGGTACTGTGGTGACATAACAATTCTCGGTATACGACAACAAAGCCCGAGAACAGCCGATCCAAATCTTCGAACTCTTCGTTCGTAGGGGTGTACACTTCAAAGACTTCTTTCCTCCAGGACAGCTTGGAAATAACGTACATCTCGTGGAGAGCGAGTCCCAGCTCCCTTCCGGGCGTGAAGAAGGTTCCCGTCCGCCGGTTGTACATCTCCAGGAGAGCCATGAACAACGGCTTGTTTATGGGTAGACCATGACAGGTGCCCCAAATGGCGTGGTAGAGGCCGATCTCACGCAGAGGAGTCTCATACTTCCGCAGAATCCACGTGGTCAAGTTGGCCCATGCAGGGATAGGGTTTGTTCAGTTCTGTAGCGCCAACCGGCCGACAGGATAGGACCCCTTCCGAGCAAGCTGGTTCAAGAAGGTGTCAGCTTGAGAGAACGTAAAATTGGGACCCGATACATTTATGAAGGTACCCGGGCCAGTCCCATCATGTACCGACTGACCGATTCCCTTTCCGCATACGCTGATCCCGAATTCCTGTTATAATGGATGTTACCCACAATCATCCCCGACTTGCTTGGAGTCAAGGAGTCCACCATCTTTTTGTCCATCGGTAACATGTTGAACCATGACAGAGGAAAATGACGCTCCATAGGAGGGATATAGATCGCCATCCCGTCAAGAGTAAAGTCCCAACTCTCGGATATATCCAGCACCCGGGGGTTCTTCACAGTAAAGGCATCCCCAAAGAGGAATGCCGACTTTAGGTATTTTTCCTCCAATTGCCCCGAGTTCATCATGGCACAGAGAAAATAGAAGGGCTGGTTCCTGATAGCATTTAGCCTCTCCATATGCTCGTTTGTGGGAAGCTGGTTCGCCATATATTGGACTAAGTGGTCGAATCGTACACCCACAACAGATTGGGCCGAACCCACCAGGGGTTCTTCCGCTGGATTGACTGGCAGATTCACTGGAGAAAGATAAACGAAACAAGTTAAAAGATGGCTAAACAAAGCCACTTAGTGTTTCTAGGCTTATGCGACCCAGTCCACATGAGCTTATGCGGCTCTAATTTGGTGAGGGTCCCAGGCGGCCCATTTCAGATGAGCTTATGTGACTTTGTATAAACACGAGCTTATACAGCTCTGTTTTGCGTGAGCTTATGCGGTTCTATTTAAAAGAGCTTATGCGGCTCTGTTTGAACATGAGCTTATGCGGCACTGATTAGCGTAAGCTTATGCGGCTCTGTTCAGCGTGAGCTTATGCGGTTCTGCTTAAAAGAGCTTATTCGGCTCTGTTTGAACATGAGCTTATGCGACACTGATTACCGTAAGCTTATGCGGCTCGATTTAGCGTGAGCTTATACGGTCCTGTCTGTTGGAACTTCATGCGGCCCAATTCTGCGAAGTGCTTATGCAGCCACACGACGACCCTTATGCGGCTCAGACATGAAGGATACCTCCATGCGGCTCGAACATGAGATATACATGCAACACATACAGCACGTTATGTGGATTTACTCCAATAAACTTTAACAGTTCAATGGAGACGAAGAAGGCTCGCGCATAAGAAACTTGCGACGTAGCCCTGACGGCTAGGATTTTGAGTTCATGTAACTTCTCCCAAATATCCTTACCCTCAATGATGGGGTGAACGTCGGGATGAACCGTAGGCGCCGCAGTCGACGAAGAGGCCACTCTTTTACCCTTCGCCGCAGCAGAGGAAGCCTTGGAAGTCTTGGGAGCCATTGATGAGCAAAGAAGAAAAAGACGGCAGCTAGGGCAAGAGAGGTACGAATAAAAGAAGAAAGTAAAGAGTTTTTCTCTAAAAGTTACTCTTATTTATAGGCGGACAGGAGGCTCATAGACCGATGGACGCTTCGATCTGTGTGCCGCCTAAAGAACAAAATCGACACTTCGATCATCGAGGCAAATCTGGGTATTTAAAACTGACCCTTGGGATCCTACCGCAAAAGGCGGCTTGAAATCCAAAATAAATCAAGGGCAATTAAATGAGACGCATACGTGGCAGAAAGGACAACATGCGGTCAGAACAGTCCATGCGGCTAGGAAGTCCATGCGGCTAGGAAGTCCATGCAGCCAGACAGTCCATGCGGCAAGAAAGTCCATACGGCTAGGAAGTCCATGTGGCCAGAACATCCTATGCGGCTAGAAGAGCTTATGTAGACATAGCCATGCTTCTTATTCAAAGTATTTCAATTTTACAAATTGAAAACTTTGAAGGGGGTCTTGTAGAAGCATGGAAAAGAACATGAAAGTCCATGCGGCTCAGAACAGAGGGAGTCTCATGCGGTTCAAAAAATCTCGTAGAGCTTCATGCGGCTCAAGAGTCCTTTAGAGCTTCATGCGGCTCAAAAGTCCTTCAGAGCTTCATGCGGCTCAGAAATCCCCAATAGCTCCATACGGTTCGGGTAAAAGCCACGTAGCCCTATGCGGTTTGCCTCTACAGCTGGCCATCAAGCAGCGGCCTCATTTAATGCTCTGACGTAACACGACAGCTCTGACATAAAAGTGAATTGATAGTACTGACATAAAGCTGCAATAATGACTTTGACATAATGGTGCGCTCCTAGGGAAACGAAGGAAATCTTTACAGCTGGCACGATCCACCATTTCCAAAGCTCTTTATGCGGCTCGGTTGCAGAGACTTCCATGCTGCTCAGTTGCAAGGATCCACATGCGGCTCAGTTGCAAGGACCCACATGCGGTTCAGATTAAAGGATGTTCATGCAGCTTAGTTGTAAAGACGCCTATGCGGCTCAGTTGTAAAGACGTCTATGCGGCTCAGTTGTAAAAGACTTCCATACGGTTCAGATAAGGCCATCCTTATGCGGCTCTGACACGAGGCCGCACTCATGCGGCTCAACTATAACTGTCCTCCATGCGGCTCGCAGCAGTTGGGACACGTGGCAGAAGTTGATCAAATTTCAAATTTATGGCAAATTAACATAACAGGCAGTTGGGACACGTGGCAAGAGATTAACCAAGATTTATTTACTCGAATTTATTGATATCAACAAATCATCACAAAGCAGATTTGGTGCAACCAACATTAACTGCCTAGATCGATTTGTTCCAATCAACATTAACTGCTCAGATTTGGTACAATCAACATTAACTGCCCAGATCGATTTGTTCCAATCAACATTAATAGCCCAGATTATTTTTCAACAAACAAGATCAAGGCTAATCTTTACCAAATCCTTAATCGCCCACTTTTAAGGAGCAATTACTGCACACCCTACTTATCCTAAAGCCCTATAAATAGCAAGGTGCCATTCCCTTGTAAAAGCCTGGACAGAGAGACACAGAGAGCGCGCAGAGAGCGGCTGAGACTCAGAGAGAAATATAGAGCAACTCCCGTCCACACAAAGAGCATTTCTTCACCAGAGCCGAAGCGACGTCCGATCGTCCAAGGAGTAAGGCAGAGTTGTCGTCACTCTCCCGAGCCTCTACCGTCACCCCCCAGAATCAAAAATAAACAATTGTACTTTAGATTGCTTTTCCTAGGTTTTGTTTCTAGGCTCTCTTTTGTACAAGCGAGTTTGTATTGTGAAGTAAAAGTCCAGTCCTCCCATAAAACTGTTATGTTCTTTTATAATCAATGGCAAACAGCGAGGCACGGTGATGGTCTAGAGACACAAATAGGCCAGACTCTATGTTCTAAAATTGATCCTAAGGTAAGAATAGAAAGACAATCATAAAGGGTTTATGTTGCACAAATTAAATAAATGTGTTGGTTTTGGTATATGTGGGCGAGGAGCTCACACCACTAGTACAGTTGAGTACCGACACCCACACAGTATTTATGTGCAGGCATATGTTAAAGCTCGTTGGCGTGGAGCTCGCTTGGATGCGTCGAGACAACAAAGTTTTTTGGCATTTCGAGGCATGTGGCCGCATAGAGTCTGGACTTATATGGGATATAATGTATGTACATCGCCTACCTGAAGCATCCGCTGGCTCGTCAAATTATACTGAGAGATGAGATAGAGTAGAGTGACTTGTAAATTGAAAGAAAAGTTAGACTGAGTGATCGTAATAATGGCCTCGTGCCACTTTTGTAATCTTTGTTCAATATCAATAAAGAGCCTTTTTTGTTGACTTGTGTTTTGGTTCTGACTTTTCGTTGGCTTATTCAATATTTCTACTTCGAGACTTCTGTGTAACGATCCCGTCGCTTAGCCTATAATTGGCCGTTATAGAACCAGCTTTGCATGAGTGCAACCTAGGCTCACGCGGCATCACGCCTTAGCGAGGACGATTGGTCCTACAGGACCGGGGCGTGATAGGTTGTGCCGAAGGAACCGACGAAGATAGGATCATCGTTGTAAGCCACGAAGTTGCCACCGAAGGAGAGCGCGAGAGCACGTCAACTCCGTCCAGTGAGAATATCGACAGAGCTGCAACCTGCCGCATTGCACAACTTGTACATTCTAATGTGATGTTATATGAGCCTTGCGCGCCATCCCCGTCGGAGCACCGCTTCCTATTCCCAAAACATCAATTTCCGATACAATATTGTCCGCTGCCGTGGTCGACGTGTGAGTACTGTAGCCTTCTTGTCCGAGGGGTCATTAGCCAACTGCCCGTAAGGTCTAGCGTCGATAATTTTCTTGTTGTAACCTCCTCGAAGCTCGCAGGTCCTTTCCATTTAGCAGGCAGCGCCGACATTCCTTTATCACTGAATAAAAGATGACTAGGTTGATGACCGTGTCCAACAATCCAATAACGACCCCCTCTCTGAAGCTCGAGTCCCAAATGATACCTCCGGACGTCCCTGACTAGAGACCGAGGAAGGCCGGCATGTGGGTTATGAACTCTTTGAACTATGTTTCTCGTAAACTAGTAATCTAGGCATTAATTGTGGTTAAGTCGGCATAATTGTAGTGGTATTTGTATGTCAAATATGATATTGGATGACACTTGCTGGCTTTTGTTAGTTGTGTGTGTTCTATTCACAAACTAAGAGCAAAAGCTCAATTCCCTTATAGTTTTAGTCCCACATCGGTTGGGTGAGGGGAATAACTTGTGTATATATTACTATTCCCTCTTTTGCTCCATTAAAGTATTATGAGAGAAGCCCTATGGGCCACACACAGGCACCGATGCCGCTACCCCGGTCTGGTTCGGTTCGACACGCATAACGGGTGTGGGTACGTGCCCACATCTGCGGACGCCGAATGCCGACACTACCAAAATATGGCAAAATTGCGATGAATTTAGTGACTCTATGAGAGGACGTCGCTAATTTTTGGGAATTTAGCGACGTGGACATAGGACGTTGCTATTTGTCGCTGGTGGTGACTACTAGCGACGAATAGCGACATTAGTTTATTAAATGGGAATCTGCGTCGCAATTTTGTCGCTACACGTCGCTAATTATTTTAATATAGCGACTCGTAGCGATGGCCTTGTAGTACGTCACCGTATATTAATAATCAGCAAAGTTTAGCGACGTCGCATGCGGACGTCGCTAAATATTTCATATAGGGTGCAGGAGGGTTTCTTTTCTATGATTCGACCGACCGAAATTTTTTCCCCCCAAATTTCCCACTCTCCCTCCTCCGGCGCTCGCACCCTCCTCCGGCCTCCTCCTCCTCGCACCCTCCTCCGGCCTTCTCCTCAGGTAGCCCCCCTCTCTCTCCTCCTTCTCGCACCCTCCTTCAGTAGCTCTTTATCAGGTTTTCCCCCAATTTATCAGCTTTCTTTATATTTGGATTCTTTTTTATATTCTCTAAGATCTTCATGTTGATTGTTCAGTCCATGAACCAGTTAGCCTTTGATTTATACCTTATGATACGATCTGAGAATCACTTGGGAAGGAAGGGATAGTTGGCTAATTGAGTTTCAGTCTTTGGTTTTAAGGACAGGCTGAATTTTTGTCATTCAATGGTAGAGTCAAATTGGCATGATTCAATTGATGCTCTGCTCCTGACAGGAATGAGGAGTGAACCAATCCGCCATGTTTAACCATGTTGAGTGTATCACTATTGAACTTTCCAAATTGGAGTCCTCCTAAATCCAACTAACCTTGCCTATTACATGACTGTCAAATTTTGCTTATTTATGACTGTTGGTAGTGAGTGTTATTTGAATAAAAGCTTGATAGTCCTGTTAGCTCAACATTCTATTGTAACCTAGGATTGACTTGCTTTTGTGTAGATGTTACATCCTGATAGAACACTGTAGGCATGTTAGTTTAGCCTTAGCAGTATCAAGTTTCCTAATCCTGTGAATGAGTTTTCTCCTAAGTATTCTCGACAGTTGAGTATGATTTAGCTCACTGACATTACTGAAATATGGAATGATTAGTGTAGGGTATGTTGGTCAGGTTTTGGCAGAGTTGGGATATGATAGTATGCATGTTATAATTAACAAGGAATGCTGTTGACACCAAATATTGCACGATAGGTTACTTGAGTAACCTGGAATATTTTACCTACTGAAACAAATGGTTTGGGCAAGGGTGTGTATAGGTTTGTCATCAGATGGTATAGGATTTTGCCTGCCAAGTTCTGAACAGCAGTCCAGGCTGCCTGCTTAGTTGAAAGTCTTAATTAGACTTTCTGTTCAGAGGTAGGCTAAATCCAGTACAAATTAGGGACTATCATGTTCAGGCAGTTGGTACCAGTATTTAAGACTAGTTTGATTTGTATAATTTCTGTTAAAGACAGATATGTAGGTCCTGTATGAGAGAATGGACACCTAGGTATGATGGCTTGGCTAGTTCATGATACCCACAGGAAATTTGTCTATTGATATGGACTTAGATAAATTCCTATTGGGAAATGATATTGGAATAAGGATTAACCTGAGAATAGGCTTAACTGAATAGTGATATCAGTTAGCAACTGCTTTCTGAGTTTGAATGTCAGGCATTTTAGAAAAATGGTGAGATACACCAAGTCAGACATTGTCCCTGCAGCCATTCGACTGGCAAGACAGAAATCTATGTACGATATTTGCTATAAGGACTTTGTATTAATCTACGGTAAGACATCGTGATCAGGACATAGTCCCTGCAGCCATTCGACTGGCGAGGCAGAAACTATGTAGCCGTAGATAAAGTTGACTGTCCTCCGACCCCCATCCCTCGACAATAATGATACGACAACCTATCACTACATCTTTTAGTTGTAGATAATGTCTTAGTATTATATTTTGTGGGTTCATCTTCTTGATTCTGTTACATCCTTCAGATACTAGATTCGATAAGAACATATACTACATCATATGTACATAACATAGATGATTCACACTAATGTCTGCTAGAATGAATTTTGGGTTGTGTTCTGAGCCATCCGTTCTCACACTTGTCAAAAAATCGAATATAACCTTTTTATCTGCCATTCGACTCGCGAGGCAGAAATCTATGTACGACATTTGCTATAAGGAATTTGCATTAATCTACGGTACGACATCGTGATCAAGACATAGTCCATGCAACCATTCGACTGGCGAGGCAGAAACTATATAGCCATAGATAAAGTTGACTGTCCTCCGACATCCATCCCTCGGCAATGATGATACGACAACCTATCACTACATCTTTTAGTAGTAGATAATGTCTTAGTATTACATTATGTGGGTTCATCTTGATTCTGTTACATCCTTCAGATACTAGATTCGATAAGAACATATACTACACCATATGTACAGAACATAGATGATTCAAACTAATGTATGCTAGAATGAAAGACAATCCCAAGGCCAGGTTGGACTAAGAAGAAATATACAGACGTCCAGAGTTGCATTTGATAAAGGAAGGCAGTGGGAAGTATAAGCAGTCCAAGGCCATTTTCTTACTGGACAAGGATGACAAAGATAAACTTTGTAGGTGGATCCAGGGCCTAAAATTTCCAGACGGGTATGTATCGAATTTGAGAAGATGTGTTGACCCGAAGGAGAATAAACTACAGGAAATGTAGAGCCACTACTATCACGTTTTTATGGAAAGGTTAATCCCGATTGTATTTCGGGAATTCTTACCCCAGGTCGTTTGGGATCCACTGACAGAGCTTAGCATATTCTTCAGAGATCTTTGTTCTACTAAGTTGCTCGTCGATCGGCTTGAAAAGTAGGAGAAGGACATTGCAGTAACATTGTGCAAGCTTGAGAGGGTGTTCCCTCCTGGATTCTTCGACTCTATGGAGCATTTGCCAATTCATCTTTCCTATGAGGTATGTGTTGGTGGGCCTATCGGTTATCAGTAGATGTACCCGTTCGAGCGCCATCTAAACCACCTGAAGAGGAAGGTGAAAAATAAGGCACGGGTCGAGGGTTCTATTTGTGAAGCCTATGTCCTTGAGGAGATTACAAACTTTTGTTCAATGTATTTCAAGCCTCATATTGCTACAAATAGAATAAGAGCTCCAAGGAACGACGATAGAGATATAGAATATAATGATGCATTATTGAAAGTCTTCAATGCTCTTGGAAAGCCTTCTGAAAAACTGAAAAAGAGATATTTGAATGATGAGGAACTAAGGGCTGCCCAGTTATATATATTACTCAACTGCGAGGAGGATGAAGTGGAAAAACTAGAGTGGTAAGTGAAAATCTTCAACGTTCAAGTCATCTATTTGTTGATTACGTTATTATAATTTAACGAGTGTATCCCGATATTTATTGGTTTTCAGAAAATTTAATGACGAGGTGAGATCAAGTAGACTATATATATGCAATGAGAAGTAGAAAAAAAATGAGCCTTCATTTGCCGTCTTGGTTGAATGCATATGTACGTAAGAAGCTAGTTAGAATCTTCCTCCATTTGTGTTTGCACAAGAAATAACTTAACATTGAACTTAATTTTGTATCTTCTCGTGTTTAGGTCGATCGTTAGGACGTCACCCTTGAGAATGAATCTATTAGAACTCTTGCCAAGGGACCAATTTATGTCGTCAAAATATGGCCAAGTTATTGGGTGAATGGGTTTAAGTTCAAGTCAACAAATGCTCCTATCAGAGATAGCTTCCTGGATCTTGTGTCACGGCCCAGAACCAAAATACCGAAGAGCGGAGGAGTGACTCAGCCAGCTACGTATTACGGGTAGATGAATAACGTATAATACGATCAATGTTGTAGTCCCCCTCCCGCTCAGTCAATCGGAGGAATAGGAACGCTAACGGCGTTCGGACTTAGCCTTGCAATGGCTGTTCGAAGACATCGCTCGTCGAGGCGATCGTTTGCTCAGGTGGGGTAGTTTCGGTAAACTTGTCTCATCTTAGCCTTCACATAATAAATTGCATGTTTTCAACTTGCACAAGTAGGCTTGATAATAAAAGACAAATTCACATAGCTAAAGGGAATAATCCCGACGGGTCGAATTGAGTTAGAATATGGAATGTCCAACGGTCGGCTTAGAGTTGGTGCACGGTGTGCTTTGAAAATGATACTCGATCCTTCGTCTCGTGCTTGGGAGAAGGAAAAGTTGGTCTTTGACACAAACTGTGAATTAGCCTAAGTTATAGACGTCGCCCGCGTAAATGCTCGATAAAGCATGCACGCTTCCACGATGCAAGGCTTGACATAGCCTTTGCTCGTCCCTTGGGTTAAGTTGTAGGCTTGATTAAGTTAGGCAAAGGGAAGTTAGGCAAAGGGATGGTGGTTGACCTAAGACACTCCAAGCACGGTCCTATGAGTTCTACGGCTATAGCCACGAAGTCCTACGGTTTCAAAGCTAGTCGTATGGAGTATGAGTTGGACGATAGTGTCGCGTAGAGCACGATGGGCCTAAGGCACGATGCACGGACTTAGTGTTTAAGTCATGAACTACGGTTGATTTAATGAGTTTTTGGAGAAATGACTATCGAATAGGCATTAAGTTGAATGAAATGATATGGTAACATGGAAAGAATGCTCGCGACCGTGGGTCGTCGAGGGGTCCTTGAGGGGTCTCAAGGATAGAAGACTTGAACTTGGTTTTGGAAAGAGATGATAACACTGAAAGTAGAATGACTGTGTGAGACGTCAGTTTGAGTAAAGGGTCTTGCATGGTCATTGGACAACTTGTCGACAAGGTAGAGTTTTCCCGTAACGGCAACCTTGGGCCATGGGACCGTTTCGGCCTAAGAAAAATGGTGATAGCTGTGCTGACTCGTTGGCACCGAGTTAGTCTGGAACTTCCAGGAGGCTAGCTACCTTGCACTGAAAGGGTCCCGGCCAACCGCAAGCTGTGTCCAGGTATAGCTTGTTATGCTAGAGACCTCATATAGATGAGTCGGCATGGGCGGCGATCCGCGTATATGCCTTTGGACTGAATCGAGTATTAGGTGAAGTGAATCAAGACTCGAGTCGAATGCGTGCTCGGTCAGAAGACAATGTTTGGGCCTAAGATTTGGCTGCAACGAAGACACCGTGCTTCGGTACAAGATTTGGCATTGAGTCCTATGTTGTCGGCATGTAAGTTGCATAGTTATGGTTTGAGTTGTCATGAGTTTAAGTCAGAAGATGCCGCAAGGCAAACTTGGTTGGTGACACTTAGTTCACAAAGTTGGATGGGTCAGTTGATGATTTAGTAGCAAAGGGCCGCGAGGCGGCAAGGGCCGCAAGGCGGCGATATGATCGAGTCTCATTGAGTTGCGAGGTACGGCCTCAACAAGGGTTGTTGCACGGTCACACGAAAATGGAGCCTCATCGCGTAGTTGCATCCCTGATTTTAAGCCATAAGGCAAACATGACTCGATAGGTTAACGTTGTTGGCACGAGAAGGGTCTTGAGGCAAGGTAGGAGTTAATGTTGTCGTTGCAAGCACGAGATGGTCTAGAGAACAGAATAGGCCAAGGCGTCGGTCCTAAAACTGATCCTAACATAAGAGTAGAAAGGCAATCATAAAGGGGACTAAGTTGCACAAAGTAAATCAAACGTGTCGGTTTGTATGGGTGGGCGAGGAGCTCATTCCACCAGCACAGTTGAGTACTGACACCCATAGTTTCCATGTGCCGGTACAGGTAGAAGCTCGTGGCACGGAGCTTGCTTGAATACGTCGAGGCACGGAGTTCTTTGGCAATTTGAAGCATACGGCCACATGGAGTCAAGACTTATATGGGACATAATGTATGGACGTCGCCTTCCGAAGCATCCGCTGGCTCAAGATTTACAACTGAGAGATGAGAGAGAGCTGAGTGACTTAATGTGAGAAGAGTGAGCTTGAGAGATTTAAATCTTGGCCTTACGCCCTTTGTAATGTTTGTTTCAAATCAAAAGAGCTTCTTGAATAACTTGTGTTTTGCCTTTAAGTTTCCGCTCTATTATTCAATGTCTCTGTATGGGACATCTGTGCGACGACCCCTCGCAGCCGCTGGAATCGGCCGTTATGGAACCCGCCTTGCACGAGCGCAATCTAGGCTTATGCAGCATCACGCCTTAGCGAGGATGATCGCTCCTACGGGAGTGGAGCGTGACATAATGGTATCAGAGCACGGCTTTACGTCCTTGGACTATCGATTGAATTCTTTAACTCCGTTTTTCCGCAAACTCTGAATTGTTGCTTTCGCATGTTGATATCGTTGGTGCGCTCTTTCTTAAATGTCCCACGGGATGTCCATACAATAAGTCTAAATAATTTGCAAAACATAGAAGAAATAGTTTTTGACAACAAAACAAAAGATGGTTTGCGTAAGCACGGTTGGCTAAGTCGGGCTGGACATATACACCAAAGCTGCGTCGACCTTAGAAAAGTCGAGTGCGGGAATTGAATAGTGTCGAACAATAATAAGTTGAACTCAATTGAGTATAGTGAGATGACTATCGATAGGGGTGCTATCGAATGACGATGTTATCGTCGGTGCGATATAAGGTGAGCGTGCTTGAAATTTAAGAAAATCGTTCGGACGAAAATTCGAGGAAGTAGATTATGAATCGAATGATAGTTTTGAGGATTTGTTGAATGACTTCATCCCTGAGTAGTGTATGCGATAGCCTCAGGGAGGTCGATCGATCGATTAAGGATGCGGGGTGTTAGTGAGTCTACCAGCAAGCATCGTGTTATGCAAAGCCTTAGATGAGTGTCGTTGAACAAGACATAGTCTTGAAGATTTTGATGAGTCAGTTCGAACAACCTAGAATTAACGCGTACGAGACGTGAACGAGATTGAGGATTGCGCGAGTATGAAACGCAAAAATGATTGAGTAGGTGAATTGAATCGAAGAAAAGTTAGGGTGTACGATGACTTGTTCGAGGAGATTGATATGGATTGAATACGAAAAGTTAGCACGACAGGTAGATAGCGTGCATGAAAGATTTGACTTTGAAGTTACGTAAATGACTCTAAGGATTGGATTGAACGTTGCTCGATAATTTGAGTTAGCAAAGGAATGATGCAAATTGAGGAACTACATTGGTCAATGACTTAATATAAATGGATGAACAATACATGAAATTGGTTTGAGGAATTTGATGTTGTGAATGATTCGAGGGATAATGATCGAACTTGAATTGAATGTCGAGGAGATTATCCAGTCGAACGATGGCATCATTCGTACGACTCGAAATTGGTTACAAAGGAAGATCGTCAGGTTACGTGTATCGTTGATGGTATTGAGCGTATCAAAGATCGATATGTGATAAATCGGGGGTACTCTGACTCGACGAATGACGATCGTGCAAGTGTTATTGTTCGGTTGGATGCTATACTTAGGATTTTGATCGAGATGAAATGTTGGATAAAAATGAAAGTGTCCTGATGGTTACTCGGATAACCACAGCGTCGACATTCTTGTCTTGTGCGAGCGCAACTCTAGCCTCGCACATGTATCGCGTCAGATTTGGACGATCGTTGTCCGTGTGAGCGTTGACATGGTGATTCATGTCGCAAAAATGATCGAACTCAGAAAATCAGGACGCGGCAACGTTGATTGTCTCGACTTGTCGGTTTAACGCGAAGGAAATTTGAGGATGTTAGGACTTGCGATTGATGAATGAAATAAACTTGAGGATTGAGTAGGTCCAATCCGCGCATCGATAATGAATTAGTCTAGACGCAAAACAAGAGTTACGTCCCGATGAGGATGATTATCCTGCGGGAGCGTGCATGGTGATTCATGCCCACCGTGGAAAAAAATCTGACTCGCGTAAGATAGGGGCAACAACATATTGTTAAGCTAGACGACCTCATGATCGATTACGTGAATTGGAATAGGTGACTTAGGAAATGGGAATATGAAATTTGGTTAGCGATGAATTACGTCATAGCGTGCTTGAATTGAGAAGGATTGATAGGCGAACTTATCGAACGTGTTTGAAGGGATAGACTATACAAGATGACTTATTGAATGAGCGACTTTGATAAGTCGTGAAATTGGTTAACCTGAGTTGTCGTAGATGGCTTTGCTGAATGACTCGGACCCCGTACGACGAATGTTGGGATGTGTAGGAAATCTATGCTCGAAGTTTAGAAATCGGAGTGATACGAGCTTGGGTAGAAAACCCCGTACTATCAATTTGGTTTGACCTTAGGATGGGGTCGGTGTTGATATTGTTGTTTGGGAACTATGATTCCAATACTGACGGAAAGACATAGCCTAGCGGTTAGGCAGACGTCCGAGTGTGAAGTAGTAGGATTGTGGAGGCACACTCGCGAGACTCAGTTGACATGCACGTATATCAGGGACGCCCGAATATGTGTACGATCTGACTCGATGGTGATGGCGGATTCTCTATCACAAGGCTTGGCTGAAATATATATTTTTGGAGACGTCTAGAATATGTGCACGATCCAAACTATGTGATACGTTGAATCAAGTGAGACTTGAGAAACGGGAAAGTGTCGAAGATTTAAGATCGTGAGTTTTGAAGAAAGGATTGAGGATAGCACGAGCGTAGCTTGGGTTTGAGAAATGTATAGGAGAAAATGTGCGAGAAACATAGGATGTTGAATAAGTTATAAGTCGATAAGAGTACTCAGTTAGTTTTGAGGACGAAACTTTTTCTGAGTGGTGTATGATGTAGTGTCCGTCCGCTCAGTCAATCGGAGGAATAGGAACGCTAACGGCGTCGGACTTAGCCTTGCAACGGAGAGAGATTGCCTCGACCGACGAGCGATCGCCTCGACCGAGCGATGTCTTCGTCGCGTGGCTTAGGAGAAGGAAAAGTTGGTCTTTGACACAAACTGTGAATTAGCCTAAGTCATAGGCGTCGTCCGCGTAAATGCTCGATAAAGCATGTACGCTTCCACGATACAAGACTTGACATAGCCTTTGCTCATCCCTTGGGTTAAGTTGTAGGCTTGATTAAGTTAGGCAAAGGGATGGTGATCGACCTAAGACGTTCCAAGCACGGTCCTATGAGTTCTACGGCTGAGTATAGCCACGAAGTCCTACGGTTTCAAAGCTAGTCGTATGGAGTATGAGTTGGACGATAGTGTCGCGTAGAGCACGATGGGCCTAAGGCACGATGCACGGACTTAGTGTTTAAGACATGAACCGTGATTGATTTAATGAGTTTTTGGAGAAAGGACTATCGAATAGGCATTGAGTGAATGAAATGATATAGTAACATGGAAAGAATGCTCGCGACCGTGGGTCGTCGAGGGGTCCTTGAGGGTCTCAAGGATAGAAGACTTGAACTTGGTTTTGGAAAGAGATAACACTGAAAGTAGAATGACTTTACGAGACGTCAGTTGAGTGAAGGGTCTTGCATGGTCATTGGACAACTTGTCGACAAGGTAGAGTTTCCCCGTAACGGCAACCAGGGCCATGGGACCATTTCGGCCTAAGGAAACACGGTGATAGCTGTGCTGAATCGATAGCACCGGGTTAGTCGGAGACTTCCAAGGGGATAGCTACCTTACGCTGGAAGGGTCCCGGCCAACCGCAAGCTATGTGTGCAGGTATAGCTTGTTATGCTAGTGACCTCATATAGATAGTGCATGGGCCGATCCGCGTATATGCCTTTGGACTGAGTCGAGTATTAGGTGAAGTGAATCAAGAGTCGAGTCGAATGTGTGCTCGGTCAGAACAATATTTGGGCCTAAGATTTGGCTGCAACGAAGACATCGTGCTTCGGCACAAGATGTGGCGTTGAGTCCTACGTTGTCGGCATATAAGTTGCATAGTTATGGTTTGAGTTGTCATGAGTTTAAGTCAGGAGATGTCGCAAGACAAACTTGGTCGAGTGACACTTAGTTCACAAAGTTGGATGGGTCAGTTGATGATTTAGTAGCAAAGGG
>JANAVB010024884.1:0-18050 GCA_029216955.1 Iris pallida
ACGACAAAATCAACTTCATCCTTGTTGGAATTAATCATTTTTCTTCTAGGAAATACTTCCCCATGTAGCACACACTTGTGTCCCACCACATCTCATGTGCACACATCAACACAAGCAATGCATTATTGAGATACTCATCATTTGGTGTAGCCGATGTGGAATTATCTTTCCTAGCCTGAAGGAAAAATACCAACAATCTCCCACATATCTCAATATATATATATGGGTTGAGAATTCCCCACAGTAAATGCCCATCATACATTAGGAGAGATATCGCTACAACTTGAATCTTCCCGCATGGTTTAAATAACAACATGATACAATGAACTAAGCCTTGAATTCTGTACCATAACTGCAATTCTTTCCACTCACATAATGACATCAACTGTGCAACTGTGCTTCTGGCTGCACATTAAAGGCCTGTGTCAGCCTAATTTCGGTGTATGTATATTGGGTGTCTACAAGATTTTCCTCAAGAGACGGCCTATATCTCTATCTATATACTCTAGGTGATTTCTTTTAAAGAGTCTTGGCATGCAGCCTTTTGCTTCCTTGCGGTGCTACGCCACTATGACATAGCCGAAGCTGAGGCAATGCCTCATTGGTTCATACCACTGTAGCATGAGGCCCATCCTCTTTGCGATGCCAAACTACCCAGTATGAAGTCTTTTGCTTCCTTGCGGTGTTACGCCGCCGTGACATAGCTTGCAAAGTTGAGGCACTGCCTCATGTGGTGTCACACCACTGTAACATGAGGTCCAACCTCTTTTTAGTGCTGCCTACCACTCTTCATTCTACAATATTAGGTCCACTTGCCTATGTGCGGTGCTACGCCGCTGTGACTTGGCCCGAAGCTGAGGCTTTACCCTCACTAGGTACCTCATGTGGTGTCACTCCACTGTAGCATAGAGTACTATGCTCCTTTGTAGTGTTGTGCTACCCGTGCTTCCTGTAAAGCATGCCGAACATCCCAAATGCCCGAGAACTTATTAAGACTTCCAAGCCATCTCATAGGACTTTGTTCTATACAAAGAACAAACAGTAGACAACAGTGGTTTTGGGTTCATAACCCCACAAAGTTCAAAAGGATTACCTACTTACTATAGTTCTGGGTGTGAAATCCTTTTATATTCCAAGGGATTGCTGACTAACAGTGGTTCTAGGTATGTGACCCTGTAATATCCAGATGTCTGTCCACTAACAGTGGTTCTAGGTCCGTGACCTCGCAGCAAACCAAAGGATTGCCCACTGCACCTGATATTCTTACAGTCAATGGTGCTCCCTTGAACCAAAAGCTAGATGCCTAGTAGATTTCTCTTTGAACTAATAACATAAAACTTTATGTAGGATTGTAGAGACACAATATCAGAATGTCTTCAAGTCCAATTTTCTTGCTGAGTCCTCGACCAGCTGGCGTTTGAGACCTTTCGTGAACGGATCCACCAGATTCTTTGGCTCCAAACATCTACCACGATAATGACTCCTCTTTTAATAAGATCATTCACCGACCTGTGCCTTAATCGTACAGTTTTCTTCTTGCTATTGAAGAGGTCATTTAATGCCACTGCTGGAGTCGATTGGTTGTCGTAATAAATCGGTACTGTCAGAATGTGCGCACCACCCATAGGAAGATCGTGTTCGGTTGTCACAATATATCAGCATCACCTGATATATGTACCAACCACAGAAAGATCCTTCCTGAGCTCTTTGAAGCCATTCTGCTTCATACCCGAGGCACTTCCGCTTCATCCGCTGTAGCTAACAGAACTCAGATTCCATATTGAGAGAAAGGTCTGCTTCTTCGACTTCCTCGATATAACACCACTATCCATGGTTCTATTTTTTGACTTCTTCGATATATCAGCCTGCTTCTTCGACTTCCTTGATATAACAACATTATCCATGGATCTAATTTTTCAACTTCCTCAATATAGCAGCCGGCTTCTTCGACTTCCTTGATATAGCAGTATTATCCATACAGAAGATATGACCTCTTCTTCTCTCTATCTGAGCACTGTCCGGCATTACTGAAGCCTTATATATGTTCAGAGTAACCACTATAGTGCATCTTTCTGAGTCCTTGAGAGATATCCAATAACTCTCTTCACAGCTTTCCAGATCAACACTTGGCTTGCTCGTGAACCGACTCATCATGCTTACAACAATAACTATGTCAGGCCCGGTGGTACTTGTAGCCTACATCAAACTCCAGATGATGTTCAAGTACACCAACTGTCTGACACTTTTCCAGGATCTGGCTTTAACTTTTTATCACACCTGTGAGGAGTATCGATCCCTGGAAGATCCTGATATCCATAGCGTGTGAGAAACTTTCCACGTAGTGAGATTATGACAGGACAAGCTCAATTTTCGTCTGGATTATTTAAATCCCCAGGATGACATCCGCATCTCCCATATCCTTTATACTGAATCTAGACGTGAGGAATATCTTCATTTTAGTGACACATCATTATGTCATCCTCATAGAGACAAACAATGGCTCCTCTCTCATCAGCGAACTTCATGTAATCAAACTTAATAGTTTTGCTGACCCTGTAGCCTTTTGACCTAATAACCTAGTCAAACATCTCGAGCCACAGATTGGAAGTGTACTTCAAATTGTATATAGAATTCACCAACTTGCAGACCTTGTCTTTAATACTCTGAATGGTAAATCTATCTGGTTGTTGTATGTGAATCTCTTCTGTCATTTCTCTATCCAAAAAATACTATCTGGACATCCGTCTGATGATAGAACAACTTATGAATAGCAGCCATGACCATCGTCATCCTGATAGTTGACATCTTAGCTAGTAGAGCATATGCATCAACCTCATCAATTTTCTGTTCTTGAGCAAACCCTCTAGCCTTGAACTCATCTTCAGTTCCTTCGGCTTTCGTCTTTTTCTTCTTGAAGATTTAATAGGTTTAGCTCCTTCAGGCAGATTAACTAACACCCACTTATAATTGGATGTTATAGCGTCATTCTTATCTTTGACTCTCTCCTCCAGAAGATCTCATCTCTGGACTTGATCACCTCATCAGCCTCTACGTAATGGATGATAAAGTTTTATCTCCAAAATCTTTCAGCCTTCTCACTCGTTTTGCTAACTGCTTAGCGAATACTGGTTCAAGTGTTGTCTCATCAATAAAAACCAACTTCTGGACTACTACTTCTTTGAAAGTACTTGCTCCTTCAGTACCAACAATATTCTCTAAAATATCTGCGAGAATAATTTTCTTGTCCCTAGCAATCTTATCTTCAAAGAATTCTGCCTCGCGAAACTCAATGATATAATTGATACAATATCAAGTGATCTCCGAACATAGCTTACAACAGTTAATTCCAGAAATACTATCTTCTTGGTCTTCGTCCTTGACTTCTGAATCTTAATATTCGAAAGCTTTACGTACACCAGACATCCTCACACTTGAATGATATTCAAATTAGGTCTAACCTTGAACCAGTGTTGACGAGAATCATAGTCATATATACGAATGGTACTTTATTCAGTAATAAACATAGCCGTACATGCAATTTATCTCCAGAAGCATATTGGAAGATCTGCAGTATAGATATCATCATCTTTGACAGCGTCCTGATCTTCCAGATACGACGGAGCAATCGTTTCATAGCCAATTCGATGTTCATAACTGAACAATGCAAATCCAAAAAAATGATACTCTCTGCCATGATCACTTTTGAGTAGTTGTAGACCAATTTAATGTTCAACTTCAGCCCTAAAGACCCTGAACTTCTCGAACGCTTCAAACTTCGACTTGAGAAGACATGCGAACATGCATTTCAAAAAATACTTCGAACCGGCCTTCGTGGAGAATTTATAAAAGTCATAGATATCTGAGTGTACTAACTCCAGAAGATCCGTACTTTAGTTCAATCATCTGAGCAGCTTTCTGATAGTAATGTCTCTGTACATACCTCAAATCCTTCTACCTCCTTACCCCCACATTCTGGAGATAAAATCCAGATAGGACATCTTGAGTCTGCTTCTATCATAGACCAACTCTCAGTCCATTCAATGAAGTATCTTCATCGCCATCAGAAGAAGTTCGTACATCCCTTCAGTACCGAACATCTTCTCGAAGCATGTTCATCGCCAAGAAATTATTATCTTGCTAGTACAAATGTCCATCTTCAAGTCTGTATCAGACAACAGACTTTCTGAGCTCAGATCTTCGAAAATCTCTGATACGTGCAACAGCCATTCCGGTGAACTTGCTGGTGGTCCATATCCACTGTCTCGATCTTCCAGATCTTCTGCTAGATATATGTTTGCCATCGAAACCTTTGTCATAACAAGGCTAGTCCTTGGTGAACAGCTCCTTCGAGAGCACACGTGGTTAGATGCACTAGTGCCCAACCACTTGTCAGCTACAACGCTAGATAACTCAACCTTTGCAATAATAACAACCAAGTTAAGTAATCAAACCAACCAAGTTTAGCCATACCTGCTATTTTGGTTTGGGCTTGGCCCTGCAATCTTTTTTGAAGTGGCCCTTCTTGTCACAGTTGAAGCAAGCCCCATTGCCCTTAGGCTTTAGCTTGAATATAGCTGACTTCACCTTCAACTGGTGAGAGTCCTTAGCTTGTCTTCAACATAAATCCAGTGCAAAAGGCGTTCAAGATCTACCTCCTTCTTCTTGTGGTGCATGTCCGCGATGAACTTGCTCCACCCAGGTGGGAGCTTGGCGATAATACCCCCGAAGACGAAGGCGTCGACCAACAGCATGTTGTTATCCTCCTTGTAGAGATTCTCTACAGATTCTCAGACGTCCTTAGCATGTACCGTCTTGCTGAATCTGCCAGAGAGTCATCCATAGAATTCAAGATAAGCAACTTGCAAAGGTTGTTATCTCTCCTATACTTGGATTGTAGAGCAGTGGCCTCGGCGATCCTCCGAGCATTTTCATCTTCTAGAATTAAAGGCTCAAGATCTATCAACACATAGTCGATGCTTACGAGTTGAAAATTTAGGCTGACCTTTCTCTTCCAGACGTTGTAATGCTCCCCGTCAAACTTTTCAAGTTTGTTAAAACTTGTGTCGAGTAGGTTTGCACAGTTTCTCTCCATCAGATCTAATCTTGCTTTAAGATTGTTATTCCCAAAACAGATACGGAAAACATGAGTCGACAGAGTGATTTGGCAACACTTCGAGGAAGGTGCACAACTGAGATTTTGGAGGATTCAGAGAGACGAAATCAAATGTAACACTTCGAAGAAGGCACAAATAAATTTCGTAGCAACAACGACGAAAGCCCACAAGTGGTTTCTGATTAGATCAGAGAAGCACAAGAGGTTTCTGATTAGATCAGAGGAGAAAAGAAGGAAAGAAGAAAGAGAAAGACAGCTTTGCTGGGGGGATCAGATCACCGTTGCTCAAAGCAAGATTCGCCTTTATACGATCCGCTTCCAGGAACCAGCAAGTTCTCAAAGAACTTCTGGAACGCTCATTTAGTTAATTTTTGAGACTTGAACGGATTCCCTGGACTTCACGGACTCCCTTAACTTTCTTCTTTGGTGCATCTTAGAAAGGAGGCTAGGGGGCTCTATTTATAGAGTGGAGTAAGACTTCATCATTTCTCCTATCTGATGTGGGACTAAAATACCAATACTCTAAAATAGAGTTTGATATTTTAGACCATCCCACAATCAGCATAGTCGAGTGCCAGTCCACGTCTATCCTCCGAATACACGCCTGTGCATGCACGAGGCATCCTGGAGTCCGTGTCCGAGTATGAGTCTGAACGACAAAAATCAACTTTCATCATGTAACGCCCCAGTCCCAAAATAATTATGACCAGGTACGTATTCATGCCAGCTGCATACCTACGAAGTATACTCCAATATATGGAAACCTCGTATAAATACATAAGCTGTAAAATGCAGTAAACCAAGAGTAATCTAATCCCATCCATAAATGAAGAATTAAAGATATCATATAATCAACTATGAATTGTCATTGGTACATGTAGTTGGGCGGAGACAAATCCACTACCAACTATGAAAGAAATACATAATAAAAGAAAGAGTTTGGCGAACGAAGCGAAGACGATCAAAGCGCAATCATCCTCGAAGACATAGAGATGATCATGGCCACGGTTAGAACACCTGCGAAAGACAAGAGCACACACCTGGCGAGATAACCAGGTTCTCAGAGGGACGTAGCAAGATACAGGAAGAACATGCCATGTATACTGCATAAGTAAACACTATAAATCTAAAACACAAATGGGTACCTAACCATCTATGTGATATGCTCTTTGAGGACAACGTTCTACGCAGGGGCTGTAACGGATTCACGCAAACAAGTAATAAAGAGTGGCCGTCAAGTAGCGCTCATCCGAGGCACTATCGGCCGGGCAGCAAGTAGCGCTCATCCGAGTCACTATCACCCATTAATGTGTAAAAAGTAAAATGTAGCCCCTACGCTAGTAGCTGTCCTCTCTCCCCCAATGATACTATACATGCATCGTAACCATGACACACCAACACGTGTCGTTTCCATAACACAATTTTATAATAGATAACTGTCAAGTCTTCTAACATGTATCTACTGAAAGTTATTCCTACGCATGCGCACGAGTGATCAGCCAACACGCAAGTGACCACTACATGATACTCACAACTCACACACAACTCGTGATACAATCGTGACAAAGTTAATGAATGCACTCTATTGACGGAATTCTCTTAACTCTAGGTCCACAAGCAAGAAGAAAAATACATAACTGGAAATAAAAGTGCAGAAAATAATAACAGAATAATAAGATGCAACTAAATGTAAACATTAATTATGACAAGGTATCTTGCCTGGTGTGTCACCTGGTGGTGCGATGTTCTGTCATGTCCCAATAGTCCAATAGCCATGGTCGATGTGTAGGGGTCCGAGGTCGCGAAAAAATAGGCAAGCATGATCAGTCCTGAGCAATGAGAAAAATTGGAAGAATTTGTGGAGTAGGTAAATATACAAATTCTTAGAAATATTTATATTACTTTAAAAACATGTTTACTTGTAAAAATTCATTTACGAAAATACTTTGAAAATATGTATATATAATAATTTTGAAAATTATATCTTATTAGTCAAAATACTCTTTGTTGTAAAATATGATTAAGGTGGAAACTATATTTTAAAATTTAAAATATCTATTTAAGATAAATATTTAAAAATACTTCCAAATCATCTAGACCAAAAAGTATAACTGGTCAAATATAGGTACATATAAATCGAAAAGACTATTTCAGTGTTTAAAAACTAACTTAAATTTTTGCTAGAAAATAATAGTAATAATAATAATATAAATAACAATTTTAACAAAACAACAAACTAATAATAATATATAAATAATAAAATAAATGACACCATTCAAGTAATTTAGATAAATGATGATAGTAGTAGTAGTAATAATAATAATAATAATAATAATAATAATAATAATAATAATAATAATAATAATAATAATAATAACTTTATTATTAACCAAAATATTAATTAATAACATATATTCAGCTATACAGTACCAATATATACTTAATAATATAGCAATTAATTAAATATAATAATAATAATAATAATAATAATAATAATAATAATAATATTACTGATATAATAATATTAATATAACCGCAACTATAATGCTCTCTTCCTAAATGAAGAGAGAGAGAGAGAGTACAGAGAAGAGAGAGGAGAAGAGTGAGGGAAAGGGGGAAACTTACAGAGGGCTCACAAGGGGTTTCGCGAGGTGGAAGCGGGAAGCCGAGGAGATGGCTCGGCTTGCAGCGGTGGGCGCTGCGCCGGAGGAGGCGGCGGAGGGAGCGAAGTCGGCGCGGCTTGCGGTGGAGAGCGCCGACGGCGAAATCGCCTCTCCGGTGGTTAGGGCACGAAGGGGGCAGAGGCTTCACCGCTCCGACGGCAGTCGAGGCGGAGGAAAGAGGGTTTCTCGTAAACCTAACCAGGGAAGGCAGACTAAAGGGGGCGTCAACACGGCGGCTGTGCGCACTGGTGATGCGCGCGGAGGCGGATGGCTGAGACGGCGGATGGCATGGTAGCGCGAGCGGGGGACTCGGCCACCGGCGGCGAGAGGAAAGGTCGCGGGGAGCTGCATCGGAGAGCTCGGGCCTGGCGTCGAGGTGGGTGGCGAGGTTCTGGAGACGGGTGGCTAGGTGAATGCTGCAGGCGCTGCTCAGATCCGACGGTGCTAGCCACGGGCGGCGGAGGCTCACAGCGGCGCAGCCATGGTGCTCCGGCGAGGTATGTCATGGTGGTGGTGGTTTTAAAATTTTGGGGGTTTTGGTTGCTTTTGGTGGTGACGCCAGCCGGTGATGGCCGTGGTGGCGGTAGTGTTTTGGATGGAGAACGGTGGTGGTGGTTGTGATAATGGCGATGTGGTGGCGGTGTGGTCGAGTGGCTGGGCTGACGGTGGTGGTATGGTTGGGTGGCTGGGCTGACGGTGGTGGTGTGGTCGGGTGGCTGTACGGAGCGGGGTCTGGCATGGTGCAGCGTGGCGGTGGTGGCCGGGATGACGAGGGTCGTGGTGGCTGGTAGGGTGTGTGGCCGGGCTGTAGTGACGACCACGGATTGCGATGGTGGTGGTGGTGATGGTGGCAGGGAGTAGACGAGGTCGGACGGGGTCGGCCAGGGATCGGGGTGAATAGGGACAGGGCTTAGGATTAGATTTAGGGATTCGTTTGTGTCGGGGGTGTCGACACGAAGAGGATGATGTATATGTTCAAAGATAATCTATTGGAGTTGGACACCGACACGATGCACAGCACGTTTGTTTGTGGTAGATCCCTTAATTTATGGATGAGTACCTCTCCTTATATAGGAGGTGGGAATTCCCAGTTGGATAAGGATTAGGAAAAATTAAAACCCCTTTTGATAATCTTACTTTAAATCGAATTGAAACTAACTCAATAAAATCTAATTCTAATTCAAATCTAGGTAAATTCAAATCCAAATTAAATATAGATAAGTCACATCTTTAAATTAAACTATTTAAATCAAATCAAGGTTCAAATTACCATAATAAATTCAAAACATCTTTTCTAAAAATAATAATAAATAATTTGAAAATTAAAATGAATATTTAACTATTTGAAATATCTTTTTATTAAATAACGAGATTAAATAAAACATTTAACTACATTTTTGCGGGAAAAATATTCATATACAAAATATTTACTCTATATGTATTTCGAAATCAAAACTATTTATTTTTATATTACGAAACCTAAAATAAAACATTTTATGTAACAAAAATATCTTGTACATACGTATTTGTACTCGACGAGGCATATAAAAATTTGAACTCATGCGCGACGTACAATACGAAAATTTCGTACGCGACGTATAATACGACTATGCGACGTACAATTGCAAAGTAAAAAATTATACCAAATAAAAAAAATCATAGTAGAAAATTAGGGTTTACATCCTACCCAACTTACAAGAATTTCGTCCTCGAAATTTAGGAATAGGTAGGGTACAAGAGTTTAACGATAAGAAAGTACGAACAATTCTTTTGGCGAGGCAAGGAAACGGTGTTTAACATAAATGTGCTATTAGAAAGTCATGAATTCGTTAAATGGGAAAATAATTCACGAATATGGTAATGGACGAGGTCGCTAGCTAAAACAATCATGATAACACAATTCGAGAAATAATAAGGCATTGGGTGGATCAAAGAGAATAACTTATGAGACTTGGGAGGTATGGTTCTTTGAGAAAATATGGTCGTCTGGGTTTAGGTTTGATTAAGGAATGATTTGAATCATTCTTAAGTCTCAAGAATGATTAGAAAGTCGTGATAATGAATCTAGTGTCACGAGGAGGACGATTAACTCAAGATGCGGTTACAGTCACATCGGTTGGTAACTGGCTAACTATCTTGGCAATAGACAGATGACAACTAAGAGAATATCAAGTACGGGTGTTTGTCTTTTTAAAACAGGCGAAAGGCAAAAATAAAGAGTTCGAAGAAGACATTATCGAATTCGAATGAGTGGTTCAAAGACGACTGAATAAGTTCCAAAAAGAATTGCCAAGGCAGTCGCGAGTGAGACTCTAGAGCCAAGTTTAACTATGTCTCCATCCACGTTGAACAATATACAAAAAGCGAACCAAGTGCACTATGGTTGATCAGACCATAATACGTCGGTTCTGATTAAACAATGTATTAGTGGGCGCCCGCAATAAACATATGTCACGAACAAGCTCGATAAAGAGTAAGCTTGCAAAACTAGACTATAATAGCAACATAAGATAGTCAAAATATAAGCAGTGGATGATGAAGGAAATTAAATAGTCCAAGATCCTTTAAAATTGAGTCTTGCCCGAAGTTCGGGCCTATGCAGTGGCTATAGTGTTTCCTTATCTATGACTTGGTTGGTTAAATGGGTTAGAGTCCTGCAATTTCTATAATCTAAGTAAGCTTATCCATATGAGTCACAAGGGCAAAGGCTTGTTAGGTTGTGATGTACTCTACCCAACTTACAAGAGTTAAACTAGTGGTGTGATGGGACAATGGGTAAGGCACAAAGTTAAGCATTTAAGGACACAATATATCGGTCGAAAGATTTGAGTCAATGTTGGACCCTAATTGAAGGCATAAAGTATTATGGTATCATGGTGAGGGTTGTAGTTTTTTTTTTTTGACCAGAAGTCATATCAAGAAAATAGAATTCAAGGATACGGGTTTTAGTGGCACGTGATATACCTACATGAAGATGGGCTCGTCTAGGTTTTGTATATGGAATTTGTTGGAAGAAAAAGTATATTGTTGTGCTCCAAATATCAAAGTCACGATAGGGAACGCCAAATGATCAAAATTAAAAAAGTGGGTTTTCATAAGGTACTAATTAATGCACAAAGATAAAAGGTTAAAGCACGTAATAAAAATAATTTAGAAATCTCGTAGATCAAGTTAAAATAAGTTAGGGATACGGCTTCTAGAGAGAAGATAGTCTCATGGATAAGGGTATGGTCAAGGGAATGATTCTAATCATTTCTAAGTTTCAAATAATTAGATGGTTACGATAAAAGATCTAGATTTGAAAAAAAGTCGAGTGGGTCAAGATAAAGATATAATTATACCGTTTGGTCGATGACTAACTATACTTGTGTATATGCAATATCATAATCATAGGTGGTAAGGCAACTTATTGTGGAATACTTCTATCTCAATAGGGTGACCTTGCTTGTTTCTTGGTCCTCCACCCATTTATGATCTAATCTAAAATTTTCTCAAAAAGTTTCTCAATAAAATCTTCAAGATTTCCACAAAAATTTCTAATCATCTTAGGTTGTCAAGTTTAATCAAAATCTAAATCTCTAATCAATCTCGAATTAATCCTTGTATATCGCAGATCGAATATACCCTTCTTCTTTTTTCTGAAATTTAAATATCCATGATCAAGGCCGTAAACTCGAAATCTAAATAACTTTATAAATCATAGATCATATGAGAAAAATTTTGAAATTATAAATTTTTCCTTCAAAGTCGATTTCATATCTTCCAAAATATTTTTTTACCATCATCTCTTCAAACTCAAAATTAAATAACCTTATAAATCGTAAGACTCAATTTAAAACCTCAAGCTCTCTAACAAACCATAAATCATAAACCCTCTACATTCTCTAGTCGTTTACAAAATCATAACTTATAATTTAAAACTCTTTAATAAATTCGAGATAAAATTATTACAGTCCAAACTTGAACTTAACCGTAAATCATGTGTCACAATTTAAAGATGTTCTCAAATCGGTTTCATATCCCAATAAATCATACTATTTTGCAATTTCCAAAAATCATAAATTTGTTTTCTCGATTTAGCTATCCTCCTGTGTACACCACCTTGTAATAGCAAAATAAAATTCCAACTATCCTTTGAAGGCGGTAATATGCTACTACCCAACTTGGAATTAACTAATCCTTAAAATCATACTTTCGGGAAAAATGTCTTTATAACTCAATAAGACCTCAATGTACACTAGTTGTCAATGTAAACTTCCTAGCCATGTGTTTGATCTATGAGCATATAATAGTGTAGTCATCTTCCTAACTGTCACTAAGCACGAAAGATAAGAATTTACGGTAGAAAGAGTTCAAACAGGATACAAATCAAGGATGGTAACGAGAGTTCAAAACTTGAAACAAGGAAGGAGGTCAAGCTTGTGGATGAGATTCCTAGACACTAATCCTATATTGCAGGCTCACATCGATACAGTAATGTAACCGAAGTGACAAACTTGACCTGCATGGGCCACCACAAAAACATGTAACGCCCCAGTCCCAAAATACTTAGGACCAGGTACGTATTCATGCCAGCTGCATACCTACGAAGTATACTCCAGTATATGGAAACCTCGTATAAATACATAAGCTGTAAAATACAGTAAACCTAGAGTAATATAATCTCATCCACAAATGAAGAATAAAAGATATCATATAATCAACTATGAATTGTCATTGGTACATGTAGTTGGGCGGAGACAAATCTACTACCAACTATGAAAAAAATACATAATAAAAGAAAGAGTTTGGCGAGCGAAGCGAAGACGATCAAAGCGCAATCATCCTCGAAGACATAAAGATGATCATGGCCACGGCTAGAACACCTGCGAAAGACAAGAGCACACACCTGACGAGATAACCAGGTCCTCAGAGGGACGTAGCAAGATACAGGAAGAACATGCCATGTATACTGCATAAGTAAATACTATAAATCTAAAACACAAATGGGTACCTAACCATCTATGTGATATGCACTTTGAGGACAACGTTCTACGCAGGGGCTGTAACGGATTCACGCAAGCAAGTAATAAAGAGTGGCCGTCAAGTAGCGCTTATCCGAGACACTATCGGCCGGACAGCAAGTAGTGCTTATCCGAGTCACTATCATCCATAAACGTGTAAAAAGTAAAATGTAGCCCCTACGCTAGTAGCTATCCCCTCCCCCCAATGATACTATACATGTATCGTAACCACGACACACCAACACGTGTCGTTTTCACAATACGGTTTTACAATAGATAACTGTCAAGTCTTCTAACATGCATCTACTGACAGTTATTTCTACGCATGCGCACGGGTGATCAGCCAACACGCAAGTGACCACTACATGATACTCACAACTCACACACAACTCGTGATACAATTGTGACAAAGTTAATTACATGCACTCTATTGACGGAAGTCTCTTAACTCTAGGTCCACAAGCAAGAAGAAAAATAAATAACTGGAAATAAAAGTACGGAAAATAATAACAGAATAATAAGATGCAACTAAATGTAAACAGTAATTATGGCAAGATATCTTGCCTGGTGTGTCGCCTGGTGGTGCGATGTTCTGTCATGTCCCAATAGTCCAATAGCCATGGTAGATGTGTAGGGGTCCGAGGTCGCGAGAAAATAGGCAAGCATGATCAGTCATGAGTAATGAGGATAATTGGAAGAATTTGTGGAGTAGGTAAATATACAAATTCTTAGAAATATTTATATTACTTTAAAAACATGTTTACTTGTAAAAATTCATTTACGAAAATACTTTGAAAATATGTATATATAATAATTTTGAAAATTATATCTCATTAGTCAAAATACTCTAAGTTGTAAAATATGATTAAGGTGGAAACTATATTTCAAAATTTAAAATATCTATTTTAGATAAATATTTAAAAATACTTCTAAATCATCTAGACCAAAAAGTATAACTGGTCAAATATAGGTACATATAAATCGAAAAGACTATTTCAGTGTTTAAAAACTAACTTAAAATTTTGCTAGAAAATAATAGTAATAATAATAATATAAATAATAATTTTAACAAAACAACAAACTAATAATAATATATAAATAATAAAATAAATGACACCATTCAAGTAATTTAGATAAATGATGATAGTAATAATAATAATAATAATAATAATAATAATAATAATAATAATAATAATAATAATAATAATAATAATAATAATAATAGTAATAATAATAATAATAATAACAACTTTATTATTAACCCAAAATATTAATTAATAACATATATTCAGCTATACAGTACCAATATATACTTAATAATATAGCAATTAATTAAATATAATAATAATAATATTACTGATATAATAATATTAATATAACCGCAACTATACTGCTCTTTTCCTAAATGAAGAGAGAGAGAGAGAGTACAGAGAAGAGAGAGGAGAAGAGTGAGGGAAAGGGAAAAACTTATGGAGGCCCACAAGGGGTTTCGCGAGGTGGAAACGGGAAGCCGAGGAGAGGGCTCGGCTCGAAGCGGTGGGTGCTGCGCCGGAGGAGGCGGCGGAGGGAGCGGAGTCGGCGTGGCTCGCGGTGGAGAGCGCCGGCGGCGAGATCGCCTCTCCGGTGGTTAGGGCACGAAGGGGGCGGAGGCTTCACCGCTTTGACGGCGGTCGAGGCGGAGGAAAGAGGGTTTCTCGTGAAGCTAACCGGGGGAGGCGGACTGAAGGGGGCACCGACACGGCGGCTGTGCGCGCTGGTGATGCGCGCGGGGGCGGATGGCTGAGACGGCGGATGGCATGGTAGCGCGAGCTGGGGACCGGCCACCGGCGGCGAGAGGAAAGGTCGCGGGGAGCTGCATCGGAGAGCTCGGGCCCGACGTCGAGGTGGGTGGCCAGGTTCTGGAGCCGGGTGGTTGGGTGAACTCTGCAGGCGCTGCTCAGATCCGGTGGGTGCTAGCCACGGGGGGCAGAGGCTCACGGCGGCACAGCCATGGTGCTCCGGCGAGGTATGTCATGGTGGTGGTGGTTTTAAGATTTTGGGGGTTTTGGTTTGCTTTTGGTGGTGACGCCGGCCGGCAATGGCCGTGGTGGCGGTGGTGTTTTGGGTGGAGAACGGTGGTGGTGGTTGTGGTAATGGCGATGGTGGTGGCGGTGTGGTCGAATGGCTGGGCTGACGTTGGTGGTGTGGTCGAGTAGCTGGGCTGACGGTGGTGGTGTGGTCGGGTGGCTGGGCTGATGGTGGTGGTGTGGTCGGGTGGCTGTGCGGAGCGGGGTCTGGCATGGTGCGGCGTGAAGGCGGTGGCCGGGATGACGAGGGTCGTGGTGGCTGGTAGGGGTGTGTGGCCGGGCTGTGGTGGCGACCACGGATTGCGGTGGTGGTGGTGGTGATGGTGGCAGGGAGTAGACGGGGTCGGCCAGGGATCGGGGTGAATAGGGACAGGGCTTAGGATTAGATTTAGGGATTCGTTTGTGTCGGGGTGTCGACACGAAGAGGATGATGTATATGTACAAAAATAATCTATTGGAGTTGGACACCGACACTATGTACAGCACGTTTGTTTATGGTGGATCCCGTAATTTATGGATGAGTACCTCTCCTTATATAGGAGGTGGAAATTCCCAGTTGGATAAAGATTAGAAAAAATTAAAACCCCTTTTGATAATCTTATTTTTAAATCGAATTGAAACTAACTCAATAAAATCTAATTCTAATTCAAATCTAGGTAAATTCAAATCCAAATTAAATATAGATAAGTCACATCTTTAAATTAAACTATTTAAATCAAATCAATATAATCAAATCAAGGTTCAAATTACCATAATAAATTCAAAACTTCTTTTCTAAAAATAATAATAAATAATTTTGAAAATCAAAATGAATATTTAACTATTTGAAATATCTTTTTATTAAATAACGAGATTAAATAAAACATTTAACTACATTTTTGCTGGAAAAATATTACTATACAAAATATTTACTCTATATGTATTTCGAAATCGAAACTATTTATTTTTATATTACGAAACCTAAAATAAAATATTTTATGTAACAAAAATATCTTGTACATACGTATTTGTACTCGACGAGGCATATGAAAATTTGAACTCATACGCGACGTTCAATACGAAAATTTCGTACGCGACGTATAATACGACTATGCGCCGTACAATTGCAAAGTAAAAATTTATACCAAAAAAAAAATCATAGCAGAAAATTAGGGGGGGTTTACACATCCTTGTTCGAATTAATCCTTTTTCCTTCTAGGAAAATACTCCCACGTGGCACACACTTGTGCCCCACCACACCTTATGTGCACATCTCAACACAAGCAATGCATTATATTGAGATACTCATCATTTGGTGTAGCCGAAGTGGGACTCTCTTTCCTAGTCTAAAGGCAAAAACACCAACAATATATATATATATATATATATATATATATATATATATATATATATATATATATATATATATATATAATATTTTTGGGGTTGATGAGGACTTCTTTCTTTCTTTTTTCTTTTTTTCTTTTTCGAGATGTCGACAATACGTAGCAGGCTTTTTGCATGCTGCATTGCATGTCTATTGCACCCACTGTTCCCAACTTCTACCAAATAAATGAAATGAATAATCACACCACATGGCTAATTATAATAACATAATATAATATTATGATGATATAATTAATTGGCAATACTTTTTTAACTTTATTCTAATATGTATTTTTTATTGACAATGATGTTTGGTGGAACAGAATAAACAAAAGATAAAGGGTTGTCACTGAGAATATGACACGATACCAAGTAGTTGCCATCACCCTCTCCTGCACCCAATTGAGGTCAACAGCCCAAATTAAGTGAGAACGCACAATTTGCTCTTAATTTGATTGGTTGATTGTTTTGGAGTAGATTAAAGCTTCTTTATAAACTAGGCTCTCTCAACGAGGAGACATTGAATATCTAATTACAATTTGGATGAGGATATCCGATAATAATAAAAAATGTTCCTACTTGCTCAATGAGAATTAAAAAAGAAGAAGTATAGTTGACAAGCCTTCTCTGACATGTGTAGAGGCGAATCCAAAAATGTATATTGAGGTTGAACTGGCCCGTTTGGTTTACAGAATTGGACAACGTAATGTAATTGGTATTACGTTGTTAATCTAATTCGGATGTTTGGTTGGACAAAAAAAATGTAATGTAATCGCGATTACAAGTTTGATTACATTACATCAGTTTCTTCTAAACTCAATTACATCATAAAACCTATGTAATCGCAATTATATTACAACTTAAGCGAAAGGTTGGTATGCTATAATTTGGTCTTTTTGTTCATTTTTGTTGTTTTTGTTTGTTTTTTGTCGTTTTTGGTCGTTTTTGTTCGTTTTTTGTTTTTGTTCGTTTTTTGTCATTTTTTGTTCGTTTTTTGTCATCTTTTGTTGTTTTTGTTTGTTTTTTGTCGTTTTTGGTCGTTTTTGTTCGTTTTCGGTCTTTTTGTCTTTTTTGTTCGTTTTTTGTCATTTTGTTCGTTTTTGGTTGTTTTTTATTGTTCTTTTGTCATTTTTGTCCTTTTTTTTGTTTGTCCGTTTTTTGTCGTTTTTGTTCGTTTTTTGTCATTTAGTTTGTTTTTAGTTGTTTTTGTTTGTTTTTTGTTTATTTTTTTGTCGTTTTGTCCTTTTTGTCATTTTAGTTCGTTTTTGTTTATTTTTTGTCGTTTTTGTTGTTTTTGTCCTTTTTTGTCGTTTTTGTTCGTTTTTTTTGTCATTTTTATTCGTTTTTTTGTTTTTGTATGTTTTTTTGTCGTTTTTGTCCTTTTTTTTTGTTTTTGTCCTTTTTTGTCGTTTTGTTCGTTTTTGCTCTTTTTTTATTTTTGGTTTTTTTTGTCGTTTTTGTTTATTTTTGTCATTTTTTTTAATTTTTGTCGTTTTTGCTTGTTTTGGGCAGTTCTTTTTCGATTTTGGTCGTTTTTGCACATTTTGATCTTTTGTCGCTTTTGCACTTTTTAAATCTTTTCTGTGTTATTTTTGTCATTTGTTCATTTTTGTTTATTTTGTTTTTTGTCGTTTTTGCTGTTTTTGGGCCGTTCTTTTTCGATTTTTGATCGTTTTTGCACATTCTTGGCCATTTTTTGTCGCTTTTACATTTTTAAACTTTTTGTCGATTTGTGTCTACTTTTTGTCATTTTTGTTCGTTTTGTTATTTTTTGTCGTTTTGCTTGTTTTGGGCATTTTTTTCGATTTTTTGTGTTTTGCACATTCTTGGCCATTTTTTC
>JANAVB010024885.1:0-23832 GCA_029216955.1 Iris pallida
AATATTATATAATGATTTTCAATAGATATACATAGTTAGTTACGCTTTTCCCCTAAATTATAAATCGAGACTATTATAGTCATTTTCCTTTTCTTGATCTTGGACCTTTATATACCAAACTAGGCTATTTGGACTATTCTGGACTCGATAGAACAGTTTGCATCGTCGTTTGGGACCATCTTGTAGAGCATAGTATCGTACCTACCTTATGTCGACACGTTCATCTCGTGCACGTCAAATTTAACCAAATTCAGGTGAGTACATTCTCTGATAGTTTTTATTGCTTTGATATTTACTATATTTGTTCAGTTGTAGTATTTTACTTGATTCTCGGTACGAGGATACACGGACTAGTATACGTTGAATCTCGTCATGAGATGGTATTTTCAGTTTACCTGGTATATTGGTACATTGTTCGATCTTATTTTATGTACTTGTATAGACACCGATTTGGGAGTGTGCTGGCCCCCTGCTCTTTGAATCTCGTATCATGACGTGTCATGGTTGGATCTATTATACTATTTGGGGATGGAGACTTATTAGAGGTTATGTGATCAATACCCCTCATGTAACAACTTGTACATAGCTTCACCCTCGCCACACGTAGGGTATAGCCTGACCTGATACTACTGGAATAATAGCTTTCCATTTTGGCCGGTCTGATCTCCAAGTTTACCTGTGCGTGTTCTTGTACATAGCTGGTCAAATAAAATAGCCTGATTTGGATCCAAGTCGATCACATAACGCTATAATATCTCAAGACACCGTTTATATACATTGTACATCAGTTTTACCTGTACTGCTCTATATTCCAGTTTTACCGTATATCTCACACCATGACATGATATTCAGTATACCTTGTACTGTTTTACTTCTAATCTCGATATTCTGTCTTGTATTTCATTATAACTGTTTCTTATAGTATTTGTCAATTTATTGGAACTGTTGTTGGCGTTTGTACTTCGCTCCAATCCTGACTGGATAACCAACATTTTTAGGAGTTGTTATGTCACAATTATTGGACCACAGGATGATTCTAGCAGAGACGGATCTCGATGTTCTATTCACCGTGAGTTATCTTCGGGAGTTCTAGGTCCTGGTAGTTTGATTTTGTTTGTTATTACCTCCGATTCATTCTAGTCTTGTATATTCATTTGTAGACTCTGTCTATTTCAGTGTTAATGATATCTTTCTATTTCATATCTTCCATAGTCATTTGTGGTATGATTTGAGTACATTTATTATCATAGATCATCTAGATGTTGTAAAGATATTCATTGGGTACTAGACAGCGTTCTCCAGTCGATACTGCACGTAGGCTGGGCGTGACCCATGTGCTGCCCGAATATCCGGGTGCGGATCGTGACACATTTTTATGGTAGCCCATGCAGGTCAGTCTTTGCAACTTATGGTGGCCCATGCAGGTCTAATTTCGCAAAAGATTGCGTACTTGTGGTAGTACTTAAGTTAGTTGTACTACTGCAAACCTGCGACTAGGATGCTCATTCACAATTAGGTTTGATTTAATTTTATGAGAATGAATAGGACTAGGAGTCCCTTATTCAATTTGACCCTTGGATAGTTAAGAAGTTAAATAGTCCATATGATTTAGCCAATGATTTATTGAAGTATAGGCATGGATAAATCGAAGAATTTTTCTAAGAGAATATGTTATTTTGTTTTGATATGTTGGTAGGATCCAAGGTGGGTAGAATATACGTTTGGTAAGTTAGGACTTCATAGAATTCAATTCCTAATTTTGATTATTTTGTGCCATTTTATCTTCTGCCTTCTCTAAACCTCGTTTTATTTTCAAAACTATTTTGCGATCATTTTGTTTTCAAAACTGACACTTTTATTCAAGGACATATACTTACATTTTCTTATCATGATCGGCTTGTTTGAATTTATGGAAGCTTCTTGAAATTCTTATGGATATAGTTGAAATAATTTTCGATGACTTACAATGGTAAGACAGATGTGCACTGTCCCCATTTATTTAAATTATGGAGACTGCGGGTTCAATGCAGTCAGCAGCACACTGGCGTGGCATGACCCCTAAGTTGAAATAATTTTAGGTATGCGTAGGTTGTCGAATATTACTAAAACTATATCTAGTTGAATTATTGATCTTTTGATTTTTATGTCAATATTGGGTAGAGTTGATAAAGTGTTCGATAACATATTATACTTGAGTCATGAAACCAAGGGTCCACGGCAGCCAGATGTACACTGGCGAGGCATGGATTCTCGGTTAAATGACTTCGGATATACTTATGATTTTCGAATATCGTAGCGACTTTATCTTTTATTGGCATATGACTATTTTTTTTTCTTATTCTTTTCATTTATTTCTTGAACATTTTTATCTTATCCTTCTATTTTGGAATGTTATTTGGCACCTAGCAATCTTTACAACCTATTTGATTTTCTTCTGCTAGATTCCTAATTTTATCTAGATGTTGACTCTTAATTGTATCCTCCAAATTTCGAGGACAAATTTTTCTAAGGTGGGTAGATTTGTAAGCCCACTTCCCATTTTTTTATATTTTATTATGATTTTTAGACATTTTTATATATTTTTAAATATTTATTCTATGAAGATTTATATTTATGAATGACTTTCATAATTTATTTTGAGGCCATTTGTAACTATTTTGAGACCCAGTATCTTTCTTTAGGCTCTATTAGGTTAAATATATTTTCTGTATTTTTCTACAATTTTTCTGGGATTTTTAGATAATTAAATATAGGAAAAACCTATTTTCTAAGACTTCTAGAATTTACTGTGCAAGCCTATGAGCATATATTGAACCCAAATATTTTTCTAGGGTTCATTATGCTATTTTATATTTTCTAGAATTTTTCCATATCTTTGACAATATTTAAGTATTTATTTATTAATGTTTATATATTTTTAAAGGCTTCCAATATTTATTATGAGGCCATTTGGGACTAATATGAGGTAAAACATTTTTATTTATATTCTAGAAGGTTAAATGTATTTTCTATAATTTTCTACAATTTTTGGATTTTTTGATATTTTTGGAGTTATTTGGAGTTAAAATGAGTTTTTAACGATTTTTGCATTTAAATTAACTAATTACACAGTCATCTGCACAGTCAGTGTACAGTCAGCACTGGGCCCACCTGTCGGCGCCCAGCAGCCCACCGACTCTCTCCTATATATATATATTATATTCGTTAAACCTAGAAATTTTAGCAACTTTTTGTGGGAGAACTCATCTAGGATTTTCGACTTCCGAAGCGATTGCCGCCAACCCCGACGTGATTTTTGCGCGCCGTTTTTTTGTTGGATTCGTATCGAGGTAAACTTTCTGAATATGTAATTTATTTTTGTAATTTCTGAACCTAAATTTCTGAAAAATTCGTAGAGTGTCGGTTGTCCGAAACTTGACACGTTTCGGTGTTTTCGAGATTCCAGGAGAACCAGAAATCGAAATCTTGAACCGTTTGAAGTTTTAGAAAGTAATACAGATCTCTACGACATATATTTTTCCAGAAATTATTTCGTTCATCTAGTATTTTATTTATTCTGTTGAACTCAGAACTGATCGGTTGATCCCCGTTTTGGTCACGATTAGCCATAACGGCGATATCTTTTGACCAAAGCGTGATTTTGTGGCACGGTTGATTCCAGCGCACTCGTGGCACTGAAATCTACTAAGGTGCACTTTCAAAATCTAGAGTTTATGGCATTTGACTAAAAAGTCAACGGCACGTCTCGATTTGCGTGCCATGGTTTCCAAAATTGAGAAACACGACTTTTGATGGCCAAACTTGCATGTTTAGATTATATTTAGATTATTATTAGGTTAAATTAGGTTTTTAAGTAATTATTCTAATTAATTATTATTAGATTAGTAACCCAACTAGCTACTATTTAGAACTAGAACATTAGAATTTTTTTATGGTTTTCGTGCACGGTTCATGGTGCGATATGTGGTATAGGTTGACAGCTTCTAGATCGGCATTCCCCTCTCCTCTAATTGTGACTACGGTTTGTGCAAGGATTCAGGCATGTACAGTATTGCATTTATGTTTTAGTTCATTATAATGTTTACACTATAGTTTTCTTGTTTGATATCCTGTTGAGTCATTGCTTGATATTCCATTGAGACACGATCATGACAGTAGTTATCATATCCTTCTTAGTGTATCATTGACCGTTATTGATTGTTAGAGTCGGGAGGGGAAATACTCAGTAAATACGTGAACAAACCTAATTACCGTTACCGAATGATAGCTAAGTCAACACACCACGTATGAGTTAGCCGTACAATTACGGAATGATAGCCATCGTATGATTGCCGTATTAGCCCAGCCGTTCACGTATTAAAAGGTATTTCACGCACACATAGTGGTTCCTATTTTTTCTTTATCTAGTCCATTATCTTGTTAGTTCATATCTTGCTAGTTTACATCTTGCCAGTGTATATCTTGTTAGATCCCATCTTGCTAGTTTACATTTTGCTAGTTCATATCTTGATCGTTCGTACCTGGCTAGTACTAGTTCTTTATATACTCTTTGTCATCATTGTTTCTCGTTTGTTCTAACTTATTTTGGACTAACAACATTAATTGCAATATGGTTGTACACTGCTCCTTTCCTGACTGGATCGTTGTTATAGGTGAGGTTGATGTGACTACTCTTGCGCTATGGACCATACGAGGGGGAGATAGAGACTCGAAGGCTAAACCATAGAAGACTAGTTAGTTGTGGTGTAGTTTTCTATAAATGTAAAAGCTTATATTCTTCTTCAAATGTAAAACTTCTATATTTTATAAAATTGATTTAGTTGTTGTGAATGAGCAGTTAGTATTTGTGAGCATTTTGTTTATTGCGGTCTAGACAGCGTACTACCGCCGATACCGTGGTGTAGGCTAGGCTTGGACACGTCTCGTATCCAAAAAGCGGGTGCGGGTCGTGACACAACTATTGTGGAGTCGTGGTAGTACTTAGGCTTAGTCGTACTACTATGAGCCTGTCCTAAGATTAAGATTTGAGTCATGGAATATTTTAGGATTTTGGTACTCAGTCACATATTAGGAACGCTTGATAGATTCCAGGGATGACCCCTGGGTCTTATTTCGAAACTTTTTCGAGTGTATTCCCACTTGCTTTTATTCATCCTAATTCGAAATATATGTCCGTTATCAAACCCTATTCTTGCATTAGGATGAGCTTATGGACCCCAGAGAAGTAGAAGGTAAAAGTTGAACTTATATACCATTTAGATTGAGAAGAGAATGATTAGCCAATCTTATATATAAAGGTTGAGATTTGTTTAGATTATATTCAAAGAATTTTAAATTTTGACCAAGATAGTACCTTTAGAACAACCCCTGAGAACCTCTCTCTAAAACCCTATCTCAAATCTGTTTTTGCTTGTTTTCATTTACTTATCCTTGATTCTTTCTTTTATTTTAAATCTTGATGTTCGTTGTTGAATTTGATTTTGTATCTAGATAAATTTCATGAATTGAATTAAGATATATTCTGATAACATATTTGATAAGACAGTGAGAAGGGTAAATGTCTGCTTTATTTATGAAATTTAGAATTTATCGCAGTCATACTAACTAGCATGACAATGACATGGAGCTGATTTTGGATATACTATCATAGTTATGGAATTTAAATTTTCTTGCAGCCATATCGGTTAGCGTGGTAAAAATTCTAAATAACATGATTATAGGGTGTATACCTTAATTACAGACTCTGTTGTTTATAGGCATGTCAATGGTAGACCGAAAATCCGTATCCGATCCGTATTCGAACCGAAAATATCCAAAATTTCAGATACGGATACGAATTCGGATATCATATCGGATATTTATCGGATATCGGATGCGATACGGTAAGTGTCATATTCGGACCAATAATATCCGAACCAATAATATTTAAATTATTTAATAAATTTAAAATATATTCAATGTATGCATGAGACTATTAGTTATATGTGCTTTGGAGAATTTTTTGGTGCAAATATTGGTGCTTATGATATTTCAATGTAAAATCTGCACATATATATGACAAAATTTGCTGTTCCAATGTAGAAATATTGCTCCTGATATTTAAATGTGAAAATCTGCTGTTTCTAAATAAAATGTCGTTTCAATGTGGAAATATGTTGTTTCTTGACAAAATTTGTTGGTTCTGATTTTTTTTCTTCCTTTTTAAATTATTTTTAGTAATCTTATTGGTTCATATTATCCGATATCCGTTAAAATTATCGGTAACGGATACGGTAGCCAAAACTGATATCCGATCGGATATCGGATAGTTATCGGATATATCCGATAGTTAATGGTTCGGATATGGTAATGCCAATATCCGACCAATAAGCTCCCATTGACAGACCTAGTTGTTTATTGCAGCTATGCTTACTAACGTGGCAAAAATTCTGGACATGATTTCAGAAAGACGTGTATGGTTATCAGATCATATCTTAAATCGGCTCACTTCTTTATGAACATATGAGTAAGAACAATTTTACCATTATTTTTTGTCTTACCTTTATTCCCTTGTCTTAATTAACTTTGTCCACTTACATGAAATACCTATCTCGTATCTTCTTCTGTCGGCTACACTTTGAAATCTTTTTGAATTCTCGTATCTTTTTACTTAGGAAAGGTCAGGATTTACCGTAAATCATCTGGATCGAAAAGGCGTAAATCGTTATCATATGGTAATCTTGGTAGAAATATAAAATGTTGGACATTGATATAGAATTTTGTAATAGAGATGTGATTGAGTTTGAGAATAAAACCAAGAGACCGGTAGCATCAGTTTGGAAACCATTATACTAGAGAGGTTATTTTTGGTATGGTTTATTTTGGGAAGGACGTAGGAGGATTTGAGTAAGAAGAACAGTAGGAAATACATCAATAGTGAGAACGTAATATCTTGTAGTTATATTTCTAGAAATAACAAGGATAGCCGAGGTCGAATTGTTTGAAAACCGAAATATTTTTAGGTTACTGATTCTTGAGATATTTCATATTTGAATTAAGACAAGATACCAAAGTTGGAATTCAAATTTATGGAAGGAAGCTTATGACTATATGCGGTGACAACATGAAATTGAACAAAGATTGGTAAGGATGATTAGGAATCGAGAGAACACAAAACTTTTAAGTTTAAAGAAAAATTAGAGATTTTGTGGAAGTTTTAAGAAGGGTAATATGTAAAGGAATAGGGCTAAAGGAAAATACAAAGGTTGATTTTTATTATATAGTAATAGTGGTATCGCATTGTAAGTAATATGAAGGGTATAACTTGAATGGATGTTCAAGGATATTTTATGAAACTGATTCAGAGATTTTGATTCCAATTTAGGACAAGGTGGAAGAATTTAAATTTCAAGATGATTAAGTTGATAGTGGAGTATAAAACCAAAAAAATGAGGAGTTCTAACAAAAGCATGATTCATGGATAGTGCCTTTGGGATTAATGTCAAGCCTATAGTATTATAACAGGGTTCAATCTTCATGACTAAAGGTTATAATCTTTGGTAGTAGTCATATAAGGGTTTGATTTTTCATATTTAGACTTGTAAGATAAAGGTATGATTGACAAACGATGATCAGATAAACTTGGTAGTAGCATAGTGAGATGATTATCTTGACTTCCCTATGAAATCTTGCCTTTTGGTTTTCCTATCATAGTAAAAAGAAATTTGAATTTTCCCTATCCTTGAATCATTCTTTAAGTTTCAATATCGCTAAATTCTAATTTCCTTTGATCGTGACCAATCGACTTTGGTCATCTCCTTTATCGTACCAATATCCTGGATCATACCAAAATTTTATGTTTAGTCATGCCTAGGTTACAATCATGCTCTTTATCATATCTAAATACTGTTTGACCAAGGTTAGACTAACCTTATCCTTGATCGTATCGAATTCCGATTTTTATCATGTTTGGATTTTTGCACTCGTGCCTAAAATCTTTTCTGACCATGATTTGATTCCCTGATCTTATCTGAAATTCTCGTGATTTGTCGTGCCTAGATGACTTGGCATGACTATATGAATCTGGTTTCACGATCATGATTCTAATAATCGTGACTGTACGTGTTAACCTCAACCCACTAAATCGTGCCTAAAACTCTTGATCTCTAATCATGACTATGCCAGAATAAATTTTCTATCGTACCTAATTTTGATTCCCTAGTCGCTCGTGCTCAGGTTTCATTCCTGATCGTGACTAGATTTTTTATTCTTTTGTTGCTCTATCTTAATTCGTGCCTAAGTAATTTTAGTTATCCCAAATTCGAAGCCTCAATTTTGCTCGTGATCAAGTGGTTTGATCTTTTTTATTGATCGTGCCAGACATTTTATTATTCCTAGCGATGCCCAATCGCGTCATTTTGGTATTTGAACGTGCCTCTATGACCTTGAATCTGATTTTATCGAGCCTAGATCATATTGATCATTCAATACTTAGACCTGATTCTAACTAAATCATAACTAAACGATTTTGATTTTCTAGTCACGACTATATGATTGATTAGTCGTGTCAGAATTAAAACCTTGATTTTGTCTGAAATATTTTCTATTCTTGCCATAAATTCGATTTTGTATACTCGTGCTTAGGTTCCATTCTAAAACCTGCCCAAGTTTTGGTTTTCGTAGTCGCATCTTAAATCGTGGCAAGTGAATTTAGATTACTTCCAAATATTTAATCACGTCCGAACTCAAATCATATTTCATGACTCGATTAATCGTACCTACTAAATTTTTGAGCGTGCCAATAAGACCTTAACTTCGAAATCTTGATTTTGCCTAAAATCTTATCTTGATCATAACTAAGTTTTGATTTTAATCATGCCCGTGCGACTTGAGCCTGATTTTCATCAAGCCTAAACTCTACTGATTGTTCGATACTTGAATCTCGAATTCTCTCTTCGATTCTACCAACCATGACTAAGATCGTGCCCAAAATGATTTATATTCATTCCTAAATCGTGTCGAAACAATATTGTTCATATTACGATTTTATCGTACCAAAATCACTAGTCGTGCCTAAATAATTTTGAATTGATTATCTTGATCGTGCCAAAGTCATTGTTCCTTGATCGTGTCTAAGATATTGCTTAAACTTCTATCATGATTTGATCCCTCCGTCAATCTAAATTTCGAGGACGAAATTTCTTTAAGGAGGGTAGATTTGTAACCTCCGTTAATCGATTTCTTGTTTTTTTTTCAAATTTTTTCAAATTATTATTCTTTGTATTTTCTAGATCCTTGAAAATCGTACATACGATATAGTTTCGACCGTAATTGTTATTGGTTCTTGTTGGTCTTTGGCTTTGTAAAAAAAACTATTTATTTATGTGAGATATTACGCTGATTTAATTTCTGTCCTCCTCAAGAGAATATATAGAATATAAGTATTTATTTTATATGGGTTAATATTACAAAATTAAGTTTTCTAAATAAAAATATTTTATTACTAATTATTTAGTTTAATGATTTTTTTTTTATAAAACGGATGGTTATTTGTTTTCCCTCGCGTCCGGTTAGGACCAATGTCGGTCCTAACGTCAGTCTACCAAGCCTAGGCATGAATTGTGGGCTGCGGCTTAACAGGCGATAGCTAAATTGCTATTAGCTATCAGTTAGTAATAAAATAGTAATTGATTAAGAAATTAATTAAAAGCTAATACTTAGTTTAATAACTAATTAAATTAATAGCAACTTGTCATTGGTTAGTGTTAGCAGTTAGTAGTTAAATTTTTTTCACTATAAATCCTAATTTCTGTTACATGTACAAATTGTTTTAGGGTTTTTCCCAACACCCTATAAATAAGCACACTTCCCAAAATGTCATAACCTAAGAATTTTCTAATGAGAAATATGCCTCCTAAACTACCACAGCCGCCACCCTCTGTCGACAAATCTCCAACTCCGCCATCACCATCTCAACCACCGCACCCAGCACATCACCGACCGACTACCCCATTCCCTGACAACTCCTCTCATCACGACACTACCACCACTCCACGGTCAGCAACCGCCCGCACCTCCATCCCTCCTGACCGAGAACCACCACCACCTCCATTGCGACCCATCACCACCACAAACACCACCACCTCCACCTCCAGTATCATCATCACCCTTCACACCGCCGGTCCAATCCAAACAGCCGAGTCAGCCACCACCATTGTCGTGACTCCATTCACTACCAACACCCCTACCCCAATAGCCTCGACAACAACCACCACCTCCAGTACCACGCACCCACCGCCATCACCTCCGGCCACGGAGATCCCTGTCACCACCTATCCAACCAGCCCGGCCATAATCCGGCCAACCACCACGATTCCAATAACACCACCACAAAAATCACAACCGTCCCCCACCATCATCACACAGAGAGATTGAGCGAGGAAGGGAACGACGGACCTGACCAGCCCGCGTCCACCGCCCAGGCGCCGTCGCATTGTTCCTCGAGCCTTTGCCGTCCAGATCCATCCGCGCCTCGATGAGCTCGCCCCACGCCGGGACCGCATCTCACCATCCGCCCCAACCGCGGATCTGCCTGCAAGCGTTGTCGTCGCGCTGTCCCTGAGCCGACGCCGTCCAGCGCGCTGCCTTTCCGACGGAAATCCCAGTGAGCGCCCCTTTTCCCTCTCTCCGATTATTTTATTGGAGAACTTTGCTTGAGCCAACCGAGATTTTCCCCATTCTCTCTCCCCTTACTTTTGAAGTTAGGGATTTAAGAAAGGTTAGTTGAACCAGCACACAGCAGTATCACCCACCCTTTCTTATCATTTAGCAATTAATGAATGCTTATTTAGGATTAAGGAATAAATTTAAGTTTTGATAAATGTTGTGTGGATTTGTATAGAACCCATTTATTTCATCAAATTATTTTGGGGATTTGTATAAATACATGATTTTGGGCAAATTGTATAATTATGTTATATATAGATAATTAGTTCAATTTAATTAGAATTCCAATCAGTACTTTGGTTAATAATATTTATTTAAGATTTGGCTTATATTTTAGTAAAACAATAATTTTGGCTACTAATAATTTATAAATACTTGATTAATTAACAATCATTTTAACTATAGATTTTGACTATTTATGCATTTTACATATTTGTCCAAGATAGTTTTTACCTAAGAATCCTATTTAACAAGTTGGAGTTTAGCTTAGAATATTTCTATATTTTGAAAGTATATATATATTTTATGATTTATAAAATATAGTTTTCAATATTATATAATGATTTTCAAATAGATATACGTAGTTAGTTACACTTTTACCCTAAATCATAAACTGCAACTATTAAGGTCATTTCCATTTTTTTGACTCGATTTCCGTACCACATCCTAATCATGGGCCTTTATATACCAAACTAGGCTATTTGGACTATTCTGGACTTGTTGGAACCGTTTGTATTATCATTTGGGACCATCTTGTGCAGCATAGTATCGTACCTACCTCATGTCGACACTTTCGTGTTGTGCATTTCGACTCCAACCAAATTCAGGTGAGTACGTTCTCTGATAGTTTTTATTGCTTTGATATTTACTATATTTGTTCAGTTATAGTGTTTTACTTAATTCTCAACACGAGGATCCACGGACTAGTATACGTTGGATCCCGTCATGAGATGTTATTTCAGGTTTACCTGGTATATTGGTATATTGTTCGATCTTGTTTTCTGTACTTGTATAGACACCGATTTGGGAGTGGACCCCCTGCTCTTTGAATTCCGTGTCATAATGTATCATGGTTGGATCCATTATACTATTCGAGGATGGAGAGTTATTAGAGATTATGTGATCAATATCCCTCTTGTAACTACTTGTGCATAGCTTCACCCTCGCCACATGTAGGGTGTAGCCTGACCTGATACTACTGGAATAATAGCTTTCCATTTTGGCCGATCTGATCTCCAGGTTTATCTGTGCTTGTTCTTGTACATAGCCGATCAAATGGAACAGCCTGATCTGGATCCAAGCCGATCACATAACGTTCTAATATCTCAAGGCACCATTTATATATACATTGTACTTCAGTTTTACCTGTACTGCTCTACATTCTAGTTTTACCTTATATCGCACACCATGACATGATATTCAATATACCTTGTATTGTTTTACTTACAGTCTTGATATTCTGTCTTGTATTTCATTATAACTATTTCTTATAGTATTTGTCAATTCATTGGAACTGTTGTTGGTATTTGTACTTCTCTCTAATCCTGACTGGATAACCAACATTTTTAGGAGTTGTTATGCCCCACATTATTGGACCACATGATGATGCTAGCAGAGATGGATCTCGATGTTCTATTCACTGTGAGTTCTCCCGAGAGTTCTAGGCCCTGGTAGTTTGATTTTGTTTGTTATTGTATTACCTCTGATTCATTCTGGTCTTGTATATTCATTTGTAGACTCTGTTTATTTCAGTGTTAATGATATTTTTCTATTTCATATCTTCCTTAGTCGTTTGTAGCGTGATTTGAGTACATTTATTACAATAGATCATCTAGATGTTGTAGAGATATTCATTGGGTATTGGACAACGTCTACCGTCGATACTGCGGCGTAGGCTAGACGTGGCCCACGTGCTCGTGCTCGAATATCCGGGTGCGGGTCATGACAATGGGGGAGCAGGAATTCTGTCGTGGGACGACAGGCATGGAGTCCAGTTGAGGACCCATGGGGTCAATACCCTCTCATCAGACTAGATCTCATCAGACTAGAGGGAGAAATTGTTGAAGTCCAGTCTGTATTTGGTAACAACATACTTGTGGAATCAAAATCTTATTAAATATTTGATTGTATTTGATTTAGATGTCCATAATTGGTGTTAGACTATTTTAGTTATAATATGATTCTTATTTTAGGAAATCCTATTATGATCTAAAATATGATAATTGATGAACTATTTTAGGTGTAATAGGATTTTTATTTAAGGACTTCCTAATTAGAAAATCATATTATGACCTAAAATAGAATTTTTCTCATCATATATATATAGGGTAAGGGTGGAGGCACAAAGAATAAGCACAAAGCACAAAAGTAAAGATTCAGAGTGCTTGTCCGTCACGACCCGCTCTCGAATAATCGGGTACGTATCGGACATGCCCAGCCTACGTTGGAAGACGCAAGGCAGTAAGCTGTACAATTATAAGAAAAACTCCAAGTGGTATCTCAAATAAAACATCACAGCCTGTATAACGTCCCAGAAAGTCACTACAATACTAACATTATTACAGTTAAAGAAAATAATAATACCGAAGACAAATCCGATAACCAGAATGAAATACAACTATGGAATCTCAATATACAATATCTAGAAATAAAGCTAAACAAATCTAAATCTGTAGCCTCTAAATCTAAGTCATGGCTCCATCCTGCTCAGCTAAGATCCCGGGCTCTGGCCCATAAAGATTAGACAAGATCCTCAAGTGCACCTGTAACATATCCAGTCAGGAGCGAAGCAAAGTACAATTCTTGGTAATGAACAAGAACATCATGATATGAAAAATAAGTACAGGAGAACATGTGAATATGAAGTATAGGAAGTAAAGAACATGAAGTACCGGAAAGTAAATATAGTAAGTACAGGAAAGTAAATACATGAAATGAATCCTGAACATGAAATATAAGGAACCTGACATGTGCACAATGTTTTGAAATACAACTAGCATATGTGACCAGCTGGGGTGAGTACATGAATGAGCACATGAAACAGGTACGGCTTAGGGTCCCATGTGCACGATGTGAGACCTAAGCTATCCACATGAATTCCTAGTTTTGGGTTTGGTCACACATCTAGTGTATTTTTCCTCCCCGAGTACAAAAAAGAACATAAAACATGAAAAGCACCAGAAGTACATGAAAACCGTGTCACAGCGTGTCCAACATGAAGAGTACATGATATGAAGTAAATGAACAAAACTATAGAATGTACTTGCCTTACTCAAGATGATCGGGAATAGGAAGTAAATCTGGATGTACTCCTGATAATAGGTATAATTGGGTTAAGGCTTAGCATAAAGGTATCAACTAGCTTAATCTTTCGATTATTTCTAAATAATAATTACCAAGAACCAACACTAATAATTTACTAAATTTATACTCACTTTTAAAATATTTCTCAATGATATTTAAAATATTATAGGAAACAAATATTAGTTTAGATTACTTAGAAGGTACTCTAGGTATACAGATAACTAAATGCCACCATAGAACATATTTAGTAAATGTGGCAACTAAAGATTACAACAGTTCTCCAAAGGAACTGCTACTAGTTAATATTTCTATATATGGACTATCCCCATCCTAGCAACACAACCACAAACTATATAAACTTTGCTGAACGAAAAGTTGTATTACAAAAGATACTCAACTAAATTACTCTACTGCAATAGACATTCAAACCCAGCATACTCATCTTTTCCACAGCCTTTGCTCAGTCAGTTAGGAAAAGTCTGTTCATGCAACTATCCAACCACAAACTTAAAAGGGTAGACACAGTAAAACACAACTAAAAATCCAACTGACTTCCAATTTGAAACCTTATCCCAGCAATCCAACTTAATGCATACTTAACTCAGAAACTTGAAAGAACTTGAACAAGAATTCACCAACACACACAAAGCTAAACTATAAGCCCGAAGTTTGAATATAACGGCTACTCCACCCTCCCATTGGCAACTTCTAAGGAATACACATAACCCAATTATATACAACAAAACTTACTTAACATAAAACTCAACAGAATATAGTAGAAGAACCCCAACTAAAATGTACTGAATTCAAATCAAAAATCCATTCGCGCCACCAGTTTCCTACACACGACACCTATGTAGAACACAACACTGCTGGCCAGAGCCCACATGGACACGCTAACTTCTGGCCACAACTATAGATGGACTTGCCAAGATGAATCATGAACTAACCCATTGCTAAACTGAACGCCTACGCCCAGCAATATTATACAAAACCCAGTAAAACCCCAACCCAGCAAGACTTCACAAACCCAACTGGACTTCATTTTGAAAACTTATGCTCGCGCCAACTCCGGTACTCCCATTTTAATCAATCTCTGCATCCGACACCATCACTGGACAAGCACAAGATTGGACACGAAAATAGGACACACTATCCCACCGTCCCCATGACCATTCCCTAGCCAATACTACTCATCAAAGCTACACAATGATACTCGATAGAAAATGTAACTCGTTACCTGGGTTATAGAAATCTGATCTAAGATGACGACACGCCCTCAAGGAGATCGGACACGGCACTTTTGTGTCCAGGAAGGCTCAAGATCCTGCTGAGACGTTATGTCAAACAGATCAAGGAACACACAGGAACATAGAGTCTCAAGGAATTTCAAGAACCACAACAAGAAATTCAAGAATCAGCAAAAGAATCTGAGTCCAAATACTTACCAAGGATTCGTATTCAATCTATCAGGTGTAGACTCGAACTGGTCTACCATTCTTCGGTCGATCCTTATTTCAGAGTACACTGTGATTTTACCGAAACGATTCCCTGCTCCAGTCCAAACCGGAGCACAAATCGATCAAGAATTCCACAAAACCCCATTCTAGACTTAGAAGAAAGAAGGACTAGAAGGATTAAGTTGATCGAGTCTAGCTTCTAAAAAGAATGAGAAAGCTCAAAGGAGAACTCACCAGGAATTGATCGATCGATGAAGGAGTTCATCGATCCACCGAAGAAGACGAAGTTGCCGAAGGAAGAAGTCGTCGAAGTAGCAGTACCCGTGCCACAAAAATCATCTAGCCACTGTCAGGACAGGATCGCCACATCGCCGCCACGAGAGAAAGAATCGCCGGTGAAGATTGCACCAAGCCGGAGAGAAGCAGATCTTGCCGTCATCGCCAGGGAGTGGGAGGCTGCGCTCGTCGACGGTGATGAAGTCCAGCCGCTAAAGTCGTGTGCACCGCCGTCGAGAGTGGATCTGGCCGCCACTGGTAAGAGCTGGCTAGCCGCCGTCGTCGACAAGCTCGGGTCCTAGTCGCCGCTCGATGAAGTGGTCGCCGGCCTCACCATGCCAGAGCCAAGAAACTAGGGTTAGGGCTTCGATCAAAAATTACGGAAGAAAAGAATTTGGGGAGGAAGCTCCCCAGTAATCAAACTGAGGAAGAAAATGAAAGTCTCTCTCCTCTTAGGACTTTTATAGAGGGGGAAGAAAAATGGTTTATTTGCAATTTAATCCCTAACCAATACTTAATTACATACTATTCTCAAGAATTAGTTAGAAGGTTGTTATGTTGCTAGAAAAGTAGTTAGAAATTGTGGAACCACTCTAGTTAGTTAGGAACTTGGAAAATATTCTAGATTAGTTATTCCTAAGTGAGTAATTAACTAGCCATAATATTTAATAAAATTTCCTAAAATAGCTCCATGAAATACAAACACTGAAACAAAACTTGAATATAATTTATTCAAAAATACTAAGATTTTTTAAAATTCATAAAATTGGAAAAGTGGGGTTACATTGTCCACAAGAAAATCTAAGAGAAAGTCTGTACTTTGCTCTTAGGACTTCATCATCCAAGATAGAAGAAAGAAGATCTAATCAAGGAGTCATCAACTTTGGTTAGGAGATTGCTACGGGTTGGTGAGTGATCTCAATTATAATCTTCTATTTTTCTTCTTAAGAGTGGTGAGGGGGTTGAACCTATTAGGACAAAGGGTTCAACGTGAGTTCTGTCAATCTTGTAATTTCATCTAAGTTATTAAAGGTTGGGATTTGTCCAGGTGATGTGTAATGTCCCGTCCGCACAGTATATTACAATGAGTCATTGACTCGAAGAGTTGCATTGACCTGATGAAGTATCGATACAAATCGATGCAAAGCATAAGTCCGGTTTAAACAAAGTATCAACTTCGTTTGATCTGGTGACATGCTACGCTTTTATGCTGAATTATAAGGGGTCAATATTTTGCCTTGTTCACTAAGGTATCCACAAAACCAAATCATCGCCTTGCAACGGATTATGGCATGGACACAGTAGGCCGAATAAGTCGAATAGTTTAATAGAATGGCTAAGTCAGAAGAGTTGGCCGTGCAACCAAGTTATGGAATCGAGCGGCATCATGCCCCAGCGAGAATGATGATTCGGGTGAAATCTAGCGAGGACGAGCAATTTCTTGGGTCGGGACGTGACAAGTTGTATCAGAGCGGTTCCATCCTCTGAACTGTAAATGAATCTCTTTGACCCTCAGTTGCTTCGATATCGAAAATCAATTGACTCTAAGTTGTTTTCGCAACCGCATGGCTCATGGTTCTGCTCGATACTACATTAGATGTTCCATACAATAAGTCTATATTAAGTGCGTACGTTGCCACAAGTATGTCGTGACTATCACGCTATCTCCGAGTGCTATCGGAGAATATTGGTTGCACGAAGTGCAACGAGTTACAAAATGTTGGTTTCCCGAAGTGCAACAAAGTTGCGAGTCGTTGCTTGCACGAAGTGTAACGAATATGGTGATATTGGTTGCATGAAGTGCAATGAGATACGTATTGTTGGTCGCATGAAGTACGAAAAGATACGTGTTATTGGTTGTCCGAAGTGCATCGAGTCGATATATGAGGCGATGCTTGTTATGTGTCTATGAAAAGGGTAGCAATATGTTGAACGGGATTGTGACCTTAAGTATCGAGAATAAATCGTTACACGAATTACAATGAGTAAGATTTGAAAAATTGTGGATGTGATAGTAACGAGTCGAGTGAGTTGCTAAGTCGAGTTTGAGTAGGTGAACTTGTAAGTTGGCCGCATTGAATCGAGTTTGAGTAGGCGAACGTTTATGTTGGCCGAATGTCGCATTGAGCTTTGAGTTGCGAATGTTGTGTGTGTGTTCGATATGATCGCCAAGGTACGGTTAGATTTGAATGAATGTCAAACTTGGACGAACGACTATCATGTTGTGCCAACTCGAGTAAGCAAACGCTAGAGCTGGGATCGAGAAAGATCGCCATGGAATAGCTAACTCGAAATAGATGTCGGACCTATGCGAAGTGTAATATCGAGTAATGATTCGATTTAAGTGGTATATGCAATACCACTTGTGCGATCAGTGTAGCGAAGTATTGTATCGATAACGATAGGCTCGATTTCTGATTGGTATATACAATACCACTTAGCGATAGCTATATTAAGCTGTTTGGTGACTTGCAATAGAATGCATCGAGACAATTGTGTCGGTTACAATAGGTTTGTCCTCAATGGATGGAGTAGTAGTTAAGACTCGAGTGGGAATGACTCGATAGGAGTCGATGACAGTATGCTTCGATAAATTGAGTTGAACGATTATGTACGAAGTCATATCCATAGATGATATGTTGGACGATGATTTGTTAAGTATAATTCGAACGATAGGCTGAACATAGCGAGGGAATGTTGTTGAGGAAATTGTTGACTCAGGCGGAATTGAGTTAAGTCGGTACGAAAATAGTTCGGAACGAGTTGACTAGGTACGAAGTAATCATGCAAAATAAATTGAGTTAGCACGAAGAGTCGGTAGAAAGATCTGGAAGTGTGAGTTAGGAATACGATAATGGATATATGAATTGGAAATCTTGTCTCAATAATGATAGTTAGTTACAACGGGATGGATCTTGATGTGTGCAAGACTTGATTTGTATTCGAGTTCGGATAATGGCAGTGATTGTAATAAATTGGAGCTTATGAGAGAGGAAGATGTTCAAGTTATGCATATCGATGATGGTATTGAGGCGTATCAAAGACGATATGTAATAACTCGGGGATACTCTGATCGAATGAACGAAAATTATGTTGAGCATTGTTATTGGATGAATAAGATGCAAGTTAAGTTGATGTCAATTTGGATGACAATGATAGGAATGCTTCGAGAATTTGAGAGTGGATGGATATTACTTGGATGAAAACGAAAGTGTCTTGATTGTTTCGTGGATAATCACTACGTTGAGTTCTTCTTGTGCGAGCGCAACACCAGCCTCGCACATGTGTCACGCGATTAGGATGACTATTCGTGAGTGTTGGTATAGTGATTCATGTCCAGCGGGGATGGTCGAACTTACAAGCGTGGCAAATTGGATTTAGACTTGTGGTTTGATGCAAAAGTGAATTTGAGGATTGTTACGATAAGCATAGAGTGTGTCAGATATTGATCATGTGTAAATAGACTTGTACCCAAGGTGAACAAATATTGCTCGGTTGCAATAGTGTTAACGGTAGTGCATGAGTGATTCGAGTAGTAACGGTGCATCAGTTGCACGGGGGTAGATAAATTATGGATTGGTAAATTACGTCGAAGTGGATAAAGTCTCATAGGAATTGTTGAGAATTGACTTGGCTCCGCGATAGGATATAGCATGGTTCGTAGTAACTGTCCCTCGTTGATGATCTTCAATTATCGAACGTAGTTTCGGGACAGATGACCCTAGAAGACTTGACCGCCAAATCAAGTGAATGTTGAAGTCCCATAGGATGACCCAATGAAGTCGTATAAGAAATTTCATCGAGGATGAAGGATGATGTAGTGCATGTTGAGGATAAGTCTAAGCGAGTGAGTATCGTGTTTCGGAAGTTAGCGAGTATCCTTCGACTAGAATATATGGTCAGAAAAGAAAATTTATGATCGAACGAATAAGTATGTAAATAGACTTGGTTGGTCAATGATCAAATAGATGTTGAGGAACGTACTTAGCATAGTGATGCGGTAAGGCGATTGCAAGAATTCTGCAATGCGCGAGAGTGACAAATAGTAGAATGACCTTAAGAATTGTGTCGTAGATCAGTTTGAGTACCGATTAGGTTATATGTGTTGAGCGCACATCCTATGTTACGAAACGAACTAGTCGGATTGATTTAAAAATTGAGTAAAGGATTCGTACTCGGTCGAGAATCAGAGATGAGCGTATCGTAAGAGACCTTGGGTCGAAAAGATTGTTACCTTTGTGCACCGTAGACTTAAGTTAACCTCTTGTGTCGGAAGAGATTAAGCACGATGTCTGGATAAGTTACCTAGTGGGGGTAACCCCAGACGCAATACGTTAATAGAGTAAGAGAATGTGAATCATATAGGAATAGTAGTGTGTGAGGCTTAGTGCGACCGATAGGCAAAGGAATTTGAGACATGTTGGACTTAGTCCATGTCGTTAAGGACAATTTTAAGAACGATTAGCTGAAAAGACTTAGTGGTACGAGAGATAGAAAATGATTGGACGAATAGGCGTTGCGGAGAATTGAAAATCGGATGCGCAATGACTTAATGCAATGCGTGCGTTAGATAGCCGGCGAGAAACTTATGAGATCGAAGTTACGGTTTTGAATCAAGTTATATGCGAAGATGTTTGCACGTAGGATTTTGGAAATAGATGCTAAGATATGACCAAGTCGAGTACGAATAGCTAGTGCTTGAGGATTTAAGTTGAGCTTGTTAACTTGTCGATATCCTACGACTAAGCTTGGCTGAAATGTATATATTGGTGGGACGCCTAAAATATGTGTATGATCCAAACTAAGTTGTGTGATTCAAACGATAGTGCCACGAGATCGTGAAACGATCTAGAGAAATACTTGGATTGAGTGTTGGTTTCGGTTCGAGGACAAACCTTGTTTTGAGTGGTATATTATGTAATGTCCCGCTCCGCACGGTGTATTACGATGAGTCATTGACTCGAAGAGTTGCGTTAACCCGATGAAGTATCGATGCAAAGCATAAGTCCGATTTAAACAAAGTATCAACTTCGGTTGATCTGGTGTGCAGGCCACGTTTTTGTGATGAATCATAAGGGGTCGATATTTTGCCTTGTTCACTAAGGTGTCCGCAAAACCAAATCGTCGCCTTGCAACGAATTATGGCATGGCACGGTAGGTCGAATAAGTCAAATAGTTTAACGAATGGCTAAGTCAGGAGAGTTGGCCGTGCAACCAAGTTATGGAATCGAGCGACATATCACGCACAGTGAGGACGATAATTCGGGTGAAATCTAGCGATGATGAGCGATTTCTCGGGTCGGGGCGTGACATGACGTACGTCACCGCCATATACTTGTCTTCATCTTGTGCTTGGTGTCCATTAGACGGGGGTCGATTTTGGTCAGGTGGGTTGGCAAACGCTTTCACACTAGGGGTGAGCAGAAACGGTTTTAAACCTTAAACCAAACTGAACCAAACCGTATTTCATATGCGGTTCGGTTTTTTTATTTCGAAATTCGGTTCAGGAAATCCAAATAAACGGGTTTCGAGTCGATTTTCGGGTTTTGGATTCGGCCACCGAACCGACCCGAAAACCGAATAGGATATGCAAAGTTACTAAATTACCCCCCCTATATAACCTATCTAACCATCAATAACCCTAACATTCTCTCTCTCTCTCTCTCACCAAAACAAATCCGCCGCTGGCTTTTTTATTTCCTCTCCTCACTCTTTTGGAGTTTCTGAGAAACTAGGTTTTCTCCCCTAACTAGAAACTAGGGTTTCCTCTCCTCACTCCTCACTGGAGTTTCCTCAAGACCTGTACGTCCCCTTCCGTCTTCTCGCTTTGAGAAACTAGGGTTTCTCCTAGGATTTCTCCTATGGTTCACAAAAGTTATTTGGAGGAAGTCGTTGAAGAACAACCTCGAGATCTAAAGTCTAAGTAAGTTTACTTTTGATTTTTCTCTTCCAGATCTAAAATTTTATTTTTATTGTCTTTAATTTTCAATGTTTCTCTACCATACAGGCAAAATCTCGACATTCTCTGACTTTGACGCTCTCTATTGAGTCTATTACTCTCCGTCTTGTCCGACCTAGATCTCAAGATCTGTAAGTCTATTTTATTAATTTTGTTACCAATAATTAGTATGTTTGTGTTGTCAATGTTTGTGCAGTGGTGATGGTTGTGTTTTATTTGTTCAATGTTGGATTTTATTAAAGTTGCATATACTTAAGTTCATGTTCTTTTTGCTTAAGTATTTAGTGAGCGTGGGGCTATTCTATTTTACTGTTGTTGTGCAGTAGCGTGGCACTCACTGCAGCCATTGGCGAGGCACTCGTTGCAGCCATTGTCATGGAACTCGTTGGCAGCCATAGGTCATTGGCGAGACACTCGTTGCAGCCATTGGTGATATTTCATAAATTCAAAAATTTGTTTAATAAATTAAAATGTTACTAAAATATACTATGAGAATTGGCGATGATGATTTGGCATGAGATATGGTAGCATGATACTGCACTGCATTTTAAATGATGCATAAAAAGCCATTCTGAACCTCTCTTTTAGTTAATGTATCTGCAGGAAGCTTACTGTTACTTGTTGTTGGAAGCAAAATTGGTGATACTACTTGCTGTTACTTGTTGTTGGAAGCAAAATTTTATATGTATAATACTTGTTGGAATTTATATATGAACTTGGAAGTTGGAAGATGCTTACTCGCTGTTGGAAGCAAAATTTGTATATGTATAATGTACTAGTTGAAATTTGTATATGAACTTGGAAGTTGGAAGATGCCTACTTGCTGGAATTTGTATATGAACTTGGAAGTTGGAAGATGCTTACTTGCTGTTACTATGGAAGATGAATGTATATAATTTATGTTTTTTGCTCTTTGGAAGATGAATTGTATATGCATTTTGTTTTTTGTTCTGCAAATTTTTTGGGTAATTAAAATTGTGTTGTTAATTGATGATTTGAACTCAGGAAAAAAAATTAATTCTACAATTTTTGGATGGTTATGGGCCGGCCTTTTTGTAAAGCCCATGAACTGATTAAACCGAATTAACCGAAATTATAATTTCGGTTCGGTTAGGTTCGGGTCCAATAAAAAATGGTTCGGTTCGGCCTCTATTCAATCGGTTCGTTGCTATTTCAGTTCAGTAAAAAAACGGTTCGTTCAACCGAACCGACCGTTTGCCCACCCCTATTCCACCCCAACAAGATATACCATTATGTATATATAGTCCCAAGATTGTAGCCTGAATGTAAAGAGAGGACATCAAAGTCTTCCTAACAATAAATAGAAGCTTATGATATACACTAGTGATTTTGTTAGGGGTGTGACTCGGGCGGGTTGGGTCGGGCTTGAGGTCAACACGAGTCCAACCCGATAAATCATAATCCTAGTCCAAGCCCAAGCTCGGTCGACCTCGGGTTCAACAAATGAAGCCTAAGACCAAGTCCGGAGGATCGGGTTTGGCTCGGGTTGAACTCGGGTTGGGTCGAATCCATCGGATTTATCAGGCTCTAATCTAATATTCGGGTTCTAAACAAAAGTAATATTAAACAGTACATAATCAAATAGCAAGCAAGTCTTGATCATTACAAAATACAAGCAGAAATAAGATTTAGGATAAGGAGTTGAAGAGTTTTGGTGGAGAAATTTAGTATTTAAAGTTTTTATTAAGAAGTATGAAACAATATATATATATATATATATATATATTATATATAATATATATATATATATATATATAAGTCGGGTTTTTGATTTTTCGGGTAACCCCACATGAACCGAGCCCAACCCGATTTTTGATCGGGTTCAAATATTTTAGCCCAAACCCGAGCCTGAACCCAAGTATCTTCAACCCTAACCCAACCTATTAACGGGTTTAGCCAATCGGGCTCGGTTTTAGTCTGCCCGAGTTGCACCCCTAGATTTTGTACACAAAATGGTGAGGATCATTACTATTTATTACCAGCTACAACCTTAATATAGGCATAGGTTTTACGATACTAAAAATGCCTAACTTCCACATTATAAAATTTATGAAATGCCCAAAAAACGAAAAAGTTTTATGAAAAACCAACCGCACAATAACATTTCAT
>JANAVB010024887.1:0-49890 GCA_029216955.1 Iris pallida
TTGATGTATGTAGAAAATGGTTTAAGTTGTATCTTTCATTTCATTGTAAAAAGTTTAATAAAGTTTTAAATTTCCAGTTTTTTTTTTGAGTTGTGACAAATATAGATGTTGTTGTGGTTACCTGCTAATGGAACAGCTTACTGCCGTCGTCTCAACAACGGTGCAGGCTGGGCATGATCCGGTTCGACCCAATTATTTGGGATCGGTCGTGACATGTTTTCAGTGGTGGCCCATGCAGGTCAGAACAACAACTTAGGAAAACATATTTAGAAACAATTAGAACACTAGAACATCAATTTGTCACAACATAGGACCAAAATATATTATAAATAAATATTTTTGTTTGATTATAAACTGGTAGGATACCTTGCTTATGTTTGCATCCTAAATCATCCAGAGAATGACCATTGACAAGACCATCCTGCTGGCGATGAGGTGTCATCTCCGGATCATACCCCATCTCCTCAACCAAGTCCATGGTTTATTCCCTCGCAGCTGATTGACCGTCCCCATAATGCATCCAGTGAAGTTTTCACTACACTGGCGATTCCTACATCTTCTCAAGCTGAGTTGCATTTCCTTGGTAGAATATCCATTCCTGTTGCTCCACCAGTACCAGCCAACACCTCCCCAAATGGTTGCCCTATTTCAAGTAATCATGGAGTCCCAGAAAGCTCAAGATGAAGCCCAGCAGAAACAGATGAATATCACGAGAGAAGACATGAAGAACGTCAATGATGTAGCCTTAGCTATCTTAAACCAAGTTGGAGCGGAACCTCACCCTAGTAGGGGTACCCCTAAAATCTAGAAGACATTTTGAGCCCTATCCGGCAGTTATATCGTAAGAAGCTATTGGTTTGTGACTACTGTAAAAGGCCAGGTCACCAAGCCAATATTTGTCGTAAGAGATTGGGGAAATGTTTGGTATATGGATCTGCTGAACATCGGGTAAAGGATTGCCCCTTATCTTTCCATCATACCAGAATACCTATCCCAGCAACACCTGTTAGGCCACAACCTAGGGACTCTCTTCCTATCCAGCAGACCCTGCCTCCTACAATAAGGCATGATGCATACTCGAGGTTCATAGAAGATGAAGCAGTTGGAGACTGCTCATGCAAGAGCCAGAACCATGAAGAATAGTACCTAGGACTGCTGAATAGCATTATCTAATTTTGGAAGTTGTAACAGGATGTCCTTAGATCAATCATAAGAGTTTTTGCTATAATTCTCCACATGAATAAAATTCTTAGTTACACCTCTATGGCAGATGTTTTTCCTGATAGTCTTCCCGGATTATCCCAGATCTAGACATAGGATTCACCATTGACCTAGTCCCCGGCTCTTTTCCTATTTCTAAAGGATGTTATAGAGTCAACCCGAAGGAGGCCAAGAAGATGAAGGACCAGATCAATGAAGGCTCTAGGATTTATCCAAGATGGAACTTCACCTTAGGGAACCCCTATCTTGTTTGTGCCCAAGAAGGATGGAACAACGGATGTGCATCGATTACCAGACACTAAAGAACAAGTACCTTCTGCCCGGATCGAGGATCTATTTGATCTGTTTGTGTGGAGTTAGGGTATTTTCGAAGTTTGACTTAAGATCTGACTACCATCAAATCAAAGTCAGGAAGGAGGACATTTCCAAGACGGCGTTCAAACACCAAGTATGGGTAGTTTTCTTTGGTCATGACGTTGGACTGACAAATGCTCCTGCTGTGTTCATGAATATCATGAACAGAGTTTTTTCATGAGTATTTGAATCAGTTTATCTTCTCCATAGATAACATTCTGATATATTCGAAGACTGAAGAAGAGCATGAAGAACATCTGAGGAAAGTTCTGGAAACTTTGAAGAAAAAGAAGTTTTATGGTAAGTTATCTGAACGTGGATTTTCTTTGACAAGGTGGATTTTTGGCCATGTTGTCAAGAGAAATTTCGATGAAAGATAGCTGCTGTTGAAAAGTGGTATACCCCAAGTTCAATTCGGAAGTTTCTTGAACTTGGCTGGCTACTATCAGAAGTTCGTGAAGGATTTTGCCAAGATTGCTGAGCCGATGACGAAGCTCACTTGGAAGAATGAAGAGTTCATCTGGATGAAAGATTGCCAGGCGGCATTGAGGAGCTGAAGAAGAGACTTACCACTACACCAATCCTTGCGCTACCCGCAGGAACCGGTGGTTTCTCAATTTACAGTAATGCCTCTGGAAAAGGACTGGGTTGCGTTCTTCAACAACATGGAAAAGTAATTGCTTACACATCTAGGCAACTACAGACTCATGAGAAGAATTATCCCACACCTAATTTGGAATTTGCTGCAATTATCTTTACTTTGAAGCTATAGAAGCATGATTTTTATGGAAAGGGAGTGAAAATATATCGGACTACAAAGTCTGAAATATGTCTTCACTCAGAAAGAGCTGAATGTTAGACAAAGGAGATGGCTGAAGCTGATGAAGAATTTCAACATCGACCCGCTATACCACCCGGGTAGGGCTAATGTGATCGCTGATACACTTAGTCGATACCCAGTGGCGATGTTCTTAACGAAGGAGTGGCACCTACTAGAAGACGTCGAAAAGCTTGGACTGGAGGTTATACTACCTGGAGATAGAAGGACGGAGCTGGATGCTGATTCAGTATTGATGAAGTTCGAGGCTGATGGACAAAATCAAGAGGACGTAGTTTCAAAACGAGGCACTTTGCAGGCTTAGAGATCAAGTGTTGGCAGGAACACTTGAGGGTTTCTAAATTGATCAGCAGTGGAACTCTGAAGAATGGTACGGGACTTTGCGTATCGGCTGACAAACGGAGGAACGAGTTGATGAAAGATATGCACCAGTCGCAGTATTCCATATATTCAGGAGCTAATAAGATGTATCGAAATATGCCTCCATTGATTGGTGCTATGGAATGAAGAAGGACAATTCCAGGTATGTTATGTGAATTTGTCAACATGGGAAATTTAGTAAGAGAACAACAAGTTTGTTGCAGCCGCTGGACAAATTCGGAGTAGAAGTAGAAGCATATAACAATGAACTTTGAGTAAGGATTGCCTTGTTCCCAAGGAGGGAAGGGCACCAATTGGATTATAGTGGACTGACTGACTAAGTCAGCACACTTTTTTCCCTTCAAGGTTAGTTTATTCACCGAGGAGTTGGCAGCATTGTACGAGAGGCACCCCTACCGGATTTATGGAGTACAAACCGGCAGACAATCAAAAAAGATAATCCAGACGCTTGAAGATATGTTAGATCTTGTGTTTTGGAAATTGGAGGGTCTTGGAGAAGATCATTTAAAATTTGTAGAGTTTCCTTACAACAACTACCAAGTTAGCATCGTCAATCAGCAGAGTTTGAAGAAGAAGATAGCATCTTTTGTGAAGATTTCCTCCTACCAGAGGAACGATCAGTGTTAGCAGAACAGGAAAGTTGAGCCAGGTACATCAGGTCATTTGAAGTTTTAAGACGAGTTGGAAGTAGCGTACCGGTTAGCTCTATCAGCTAATCTTGAGAGTGTGCAACGTCTTCTACGTATCACAGCTCAGACGCTACATTCCGGATCCGAGTCCTATATTGGATAATTCAGAGCTGAAGATTGGACTCAACCTTTCAGTGCCAGAGAAACCAGTTGCAAGCGTAGTCAGAGGTGAGAAGAAGATCAGAATTTGAGCCATCACTTAAACTCCTACTTCTTATCTTTTCGTTCTAAACTTGACTGATGTTGCTAAGTCAGCCTAGTTTTGCAAGCTATCTCTTTATCAAGCTTGATCATGACAGTATTTTATTGGGTGCACCCACTAATACATTGTCTAATCAGGACCGGTGCATGATGGTCTGATCAACCTCGTGTACTTTGGTTCGCTTTTGTATTTTTCTACATGGATGATATCATAAACCGTCTCCACGACTGCCTTGGAAATTCTTATTGTTGGACCTGAGTTACGAGTGCAGTACCCGTACCTGTTGAGACTTGAGGTAATCCCTAACCTTGCTTTAATTTCGAGGACGAAATTTTTTAAGGAGGGAATTGTGAAACCCATATTTTTGTAATATTAGTGTTAGTATTTATTATTAGTATTTCTAATATTATTATTATTATTATTATTATTATTATTATTATATTTTGGGTGCAAATTATTTCAAAATTAACAACAAGGATTTTTGAGTTCAGACCCAGACCCGAGTCCGAACCCAGACCCAGGCCTGAGCCGAACCCCCTTTCTTATTTTTAAAATCTGTTGGTTAATAGTTAAAAAAAATATTATAGCTGGTCCCATAGGACCAGCACCCCTCTCAACTCACACACTCACGTATAACCCATTCTCCCCATTCCAATTCTTCCTCCCTATTTCTTCTCATTACCACATAAATCTTCACCACCACCCTTTAATAATTCCTACTCCCCCTCTCTGCTCACAGAGAACAAACAAAAACTCTCTCTCCCTTCCTCTGGGCTCACTCACAAATCAAAGCTCCCTCTCTCCCTACTCCTCTTTCCTCAACAAACCCTCGCCCTTTTCCCCGCGAGCGCGTCCCGGCCGACCACCCTCGGCCAACCGCCCCCGACGTCGAGCTTCCCTTGGCGCCACTGCCGACCACCCTCGCGACCGAGCCCTCTCCCCGCGCCAGCCCCGACGCCCCGTCGGCTTCCTCCGGCCGACCGCCTCTGGCCCGCGCCCCCGTGCGGCCTCCTCTCCGCCGAGCTTCCCTCGACAACCACCCGCGGATCCGCCCCTGGCCCGCTGTCCCGCCGGCGCCCCGTCGACGGCCGCCCTCCCCTCGCGCACGCCCCCTTTCGCGACTCCGCCGAGCTCCTCGGCCGACTGCCAGAGCTCCGCTGCCCTTTGGCCGAGCACCCCAGCGCCCCTGGTCAGTTCTCTTCCCTGGCCACAACCCCTGGCCGTGCCCTAGCTTCTGCGCTTTTCAGCGTTCTTCGATGACGCTGCTGTACCAGCGCTGTTTCGGGGATTAATTCGCTGTTTCGGAGCTCTATTCTTTCTATTATTCATCTGAGAGCTCTAGCCGAGCAATCCGAGGTATAACCCCCTGTCCCGCTCATTTTATTATTTTAGTCGATGATGAAATGGTCCCCGATTCCCTTTAGGAATTCGGTTTTTAGCGACGTCGTAATTTTCTGGGACTTTCGGAAAGGTCCTGTGAATTATTTTGGATTCCCAAAATATTTCGGGAATTGATTTTTGGTATGTTTTAGCTTTCCGGATTTCCGGTAGCATTCTGTGATTTATGGGATTAGAATCGGACTTCCGAAATTATTTCGGGTCGTTCCGATTATTCTGTGGATTGGTTGTGGATTTCAAATATATATAAATTCGGGTTTTTCCCTGGTTGGGATTTGCAGGAAATTATCGGCGCCAATTTCCAGTTTTGGGTTGACCAAAAATAGAGGAGATGCTGCCGGATTTTTCCGTAAATCCTAGATTATTTCAAAATGAATTTAAAAATGAATTTCGGAATTTTATTTAATATTTGGTTTTGGGTGACGACCGTATCGGTCAATGGACCCGGCTAAGTGCAAATGAAACCGGCCCCGCACGGACGTTGAGGCATTAGCCAAGTTGAGGATTGGACCATATCTGAGACTTATTAATTATATTTATTTTTACTATTAAATTCTGTTTATATTTATTAATATTTCAGTTTAGGACTAACGGCAGTTTTGTCTTATTTCAATTTATGTAAATAAATTGTAATGGGCATAAGTCCAGCTGGTTGTGGTCTGTAACTGTAATTAGTAGCTTAGATTTTTGTTATTTCTGGTTTTGCGGGTTTTTTCTATTTAACGAGTAAATTGAATAAAAGTATTTTTGTATAAAAATAATTAAGATTTTCTCACCTAAAATTGACAAGTTTTTATTTAATTAAAATCATGTATTTCTCACTAAATAAGAAAAAATTAGCTTTATATTTATATATTATGAAAATACCAAGTTTTAATAATTAATCTGGCATCGACGAGTTTTCCGAATTCAAAAGTTAAAACGATCTTTTTCCCTCGTTTTAATCAACGCACTAATAATCGCGTTTTGCTTGTGTTAGCTAATTAAAAGATTTAAAATTGACTAGGGAACAGTTTAGAGATTGCAACTAGCTTAGTTAGCATTGACGATTCTTGGTTTCTGAGACAGCTTATCGAACGTAGGATTTCGAGAAAGAGTCTGAACTTCCATCCCGACGTATCAACCTTTCTAGTCCAGTAAAACCTGAGGCAAGTACATTTCGTGTTAGTTTACAATTATTTAGTAATCGTTTTATTGCAAGTTTAAACCACGATGCAACACGAGCACTGACTGTAACTACTGTAACTATTGGGGACTGGAGGAATAGTGTAATGAGTATGACCATACTGTAACTTTACTGTAACAAATCCCATATCCCTTACTGTAACAAGCCCAAGCCGGTCATATTTCATTGCCTATTCACATCACAGAACTGTAACTGTTTTAAAACTATAACTGCTTAATTGTTGATTTCAAAACTGTTTAAAAGTGCATGATTCTATTATTATTTCAATTGTCAAATTAGCATGAATTGTACTTTGCTCCCTCCTGACTGGAGACCCAACATTTTAGGTATCACTGATGAGGCTTTGTTCCGCGATCCCAACTAGAAGACGAGGAATTCGAGACTGATGAGCTGTTTGCCTAGAGTTTTGTTTTTTTTTTCTTGATGTATGTAGAAAATGGTTTAAGTTGTATCTTTCATTTCATTGTAAAAAGTTTAATAAAGTTTTAAATTTCCAATTTTTTTTTTGAGTTGTGACAAATATAGATGTTGTTGTGGTTACCTGCTAATGGAACAGCTTACTGCCGCCGTCTCAACAACGGTGCAGGCTGGGCATGCTCCGGTTCGACCCAATTATTTGGGATCGGGGTCGTGACATTTTTAATCAAACCCATATTCTAATTAATTTATTAATAACAAAAATAACCTAGCCCAATTCAGTTTTAATACCTTAAACTAAAGCTTACACTTATGTAAGCCCAAAAGATTATAGAAGGGACATACTCTTATAATAAACCAGAGCCCAAAATAATTTTAAGCCGAATTCCAATTATTGGTACACCTCTTTTATCCATTGATTCCAAAACCTATCTAATTTTCAAAATTTGTTCTGGTCCATTCATCATTTAGTAAACTATCTTCTATTGAAGGCACACATAATCTATTTAAGGTTTAAACTATTTAAATTCTATATATGAAAAACCCATTTACTGCTTTACTGATACTGGGCCGGGCCAAAAATGTCTAAATTTAAGCCTACACTAACATAGTAAATCGAAGACATCTCTGTTTGCAAACTTTGCATGCCCGTCTAAATCTATTAGACATAGTGTCACGATCCTTGTTAGCAATCACCCGAATAAAATGCGTATTATACACGAATTTTTTCGTATCTTACATAAACTTATAATACTTACGTACTTTTGAAAATTTTAGATTTGTACGCGAATTTTAAGCCTGTGGCGTTTTAAATGCGTATCGTACGAATTTTTAAAAAATTTGGCAAAAAAAATGTGACCAAGAAACCCAACAGTTTTGACTTTCTTGACTCTTGCTGCTATTACATATTAAGACCGGCACAATTCTAAAAAATTATAAGAAAAGAAGAAAAAGTCCTCACAGTAACCAAAAAAAGAAACTCAAGAGTCTTTGCACATGTTGCTTGCAACAATCAAAGAAAAATCGTTCGATTTTCCATCATCCAACCGCTTCTTATTCTCATACTGAACTCTTGTTTATTAAGGAGTAGAGGTGGGTGGGCCCTATATATATGCCGAATTTTTAGTGCCGAATTGGTTCATATGAAACATACTAAACACGAATTAAATCTAATCCGAATATTTTCGTTAGACGAATTTTTTGACCGTATTTTACTTATATTGTGCCGATTTATACTCGTATTTTTGCCGTTCCGAATTTTTTTCCGTTTGCCGAATTGCTAACAAGGGTCACGATCAAAACGAAGGTAAGTGACAACACTTGTCGATGGAACTCATATTTGTACTCAGGTTAGATAAAGAACAATACCCGTGTGTCCGTGTGTGAAGCCCATGCTTCATTTTTTTTTAATTAATTATTTGTGAGCCTTAAACCCAGCCCAACCATTTTGGCCCAATGACTTAAACCCACTAGGTTCACCCAACCCAAAAATCCAATCTTCCCCACTCACCGGTTCTTCTCCCTCTCAGATCTACTTTACCCGCCACTCACCCCTATTCCTCTCCTTCACGTAATAATACTCAGAAACCTTTCTTCCCCATCACAGAACCTTCACAACTCCATTCTTCACCAAAAATTCCATAACTCTCTCAAATCTCCACCAAATCCAAATTCGCGACCGCCACTGCGCTCCCCTCGCCGCCCTCTCCGAATCCAGACCCCACTTTCCCCATTTCCGAGCAACCGACCGTCGCTCGCCCGACAGCAGCCGGCCGCCCGTCGCCATCCGCCAGCCCCGCGCACGCCCCGGTTCCGCGCACCTTCGTCCACGTGTTCGCCCGTGTGCGCGCACGTGTCCGTGCTCGTCAATTCCGGCATTGTTTCGAGTCCGAGGCCTCCCCTCGGTACTCCTTCGTGCAACTTTGGGTAATCCCTTCATTTTTTTACTTTCTGTTTGTGATCACAGAAATCCATACACAATACTGGCCTAGAAATAGGTTATATAGAAATTAATTAGATTATGTGGTTGATTTATTTTAGCTTCTGTGATGTAATTAGTAAATGTTGTAATAATAATCATTTTAGGAAACCTTATATATACATTATTGGTTTTATTTGATTTGTAGCTCAATCTTCATAATTTAAAAGGTGGTTTAAAATGATTTAAGTTGATTAAATATATAGTTAGGATTATCTTTTAAATTTAATGTTAAGTTGTAGAGATTTTTAAACCAATAATGATTTAATATTTTGTTTACAAAATATTAGTTAAATAAATATTCGTATAAAAGTTATTTTCTTTAAAATAAAAGTTTGGTTAAGTAAATAGTATAATAAAAATTAGATTTCGTTAAATGATTATAAATATGGTATGTTTTACCCTTTTAGAGATAAATTTTAATCAAAAGGTTTTATAAAAAGAATTAATATAATAAAAACTAATATTTATTTAAAAAAGGTTATTTTGGTAATGGTATTTAATATTAAAATCCGAAAAAACCTTTTATATTAACTTTAAAACAATATTTTGGTAAGAAAACGTATTTTTTGCGCATTTATTATTATCTATATTTTTGAAATGGTAATATGTTAACTTTTAGTAACAAAATCTATTTTTATGTACAAAGTGGTTTCCAATTAGGATCACCAACCTGCCTGACTTAGCCTAGTATTGCACCTTAGAATTAGAGCGTAGTTTCTGGTTACTAAATCTGGTACTACGATCTGTAGGTTTGGGACCTTAAATCCTAGCGGTTACTTGCTGCTCGTCGCGTTCCACGCCAAGGAGTTATCCAAGGCAAGTTTCATATCTACTCCATGTCTGTGTCTTTATTTTAATAATTAAATATATGCATCAGTTGATTACATATAGTATAGTGATACTGATTCACCGTTGATCCCTCTCGGACTCCACATCGATTGACGGATTGCTGGATTGCTATATTGACTCATTGACTCATTGCTTGGAAATTGCTTGGGGAGTAGTATAACGTCTGTGACCAAAACCAAAACTTGCTCATTTCTCGTCTGCGCTAACCCCAACCTCACTGTGGGTTGAGCCGTACCATATACTATTCGTTTCGGCCGAAACGTTAGTATACATATTGCCTCACCAGCCGGTCATAGGCCCTGTTATATACTCAAAACACTAGCTTAGTATTGCATCATGCTAAAAATTGACATCATCTTGCTTGCCAGTCTCTTTTTACTATTAAATACAAAATATATTGTTTCTTAAACTGTCTCGCATTTTTTATTTATTATTAATTTAGAAATGCTAGATGTGGAGGAAATATATTTCTTGTTCACTCCTGACTGGAGACCCAACATTTTTAGGTGACAACGACGAAGAAGAGCTGTCTTATTACACTTTCTACGGACAGACTTGGGTCCCACATAGGCTGAACCAGGAACCCCAGAATCCTAAAGTGTTGGCTTAGTACTTTTCATTTTCTTCCTTTTCAGAACAGTTGTAATAAAATGAGTCGTGTTGTTGTTTTATTTCCATTTCAGACCAGTTTTCAGTTTAATAAAAATGTTTTATTTCCGTTAGATGTTTCTGCATGTTGCGTTTCACTGCTTGATACAGCTTACTGCCGCCGTCTCACAACGGTGCAGGCTGGGCATGATCCGACTAGACCCATTACTTTGGGATCGGGTCATGACATGTTTTTAGTGGTGGCCCATGCAGGCCGGTCTGTAAATTGGTCTAGTCGACTTAGTCTAGACCAGCACGCAGTCCTGCAAATTGACCTAGGCCTAGATGAGACTTTAGGAAAACAGACTCTAGAAACAACTAGAACACTTAGATGATATTCACCTTGTTACATCATAGGGCCGGAATTATATATTTTAAAATCTATTTTTGCTTGCTTATAGTTTCTTAGGTTACCTTGTTTGTGTTTGTACCTAAACCTCAGATCATGACCAATGTTCCAAAGCTATTCCCTTGTTAGCTTTGCTAAACTATTTCAACTTGACTTCCTTGAACCAATAAGGCTAACTTTAGCCCAACTTACCTAGCAAACTCTCAAACTTTCCTTGGTTTATAAATCTTTTTTTTCTTTTTTCAAAATAATTTCGGTAAATGTCAGTATTCTCTAAGTGATTTGTCGGGAATATTCTCATGACTCCTTCTACTCAACTCGAAGCTGTGATGCTTCTATCATGTCCTGTGTCCAACTCATTTAGTCAGAATCAAGTTGATCCATTCTTTAAGTTTAATCTTTGAAAAAGAAAGGTCGGAGAATAGATACTCCTCTGGACTTCAAACCAACCTCTTGATTCTCAAGAGCTACTGGAACACATGATTATCCTGATAAATTTTTTTGATTCCAGAAGAACAGACATCTACATCTTTTCCTATATGATTAGAACTTTAGAACTCGTTTGAATTTTTCGGAAGCTCCTTTGAAATTCTCATGGACAAAGTTGAGAAAATATTCAGTGACCTAATATGGCTTCGCACATTTGCGTTGTAGTCATTTGTCTGAATTATGGAAACTGCGAGTTTACTGCAGCTAGTTGCGCACTGGCGAGGCATAGACTCTAAGTTGAAGTAATTTCAGGTGTTCATAGGTTTTCGGATATTATTGAGGCTATGTCCTAAATACATCAGATTTGCCCTGTTGCTCAGCCATGAAATGGATAAAGTTGATAGACTACTCGAAAACCTATTATTATTCAAGTTATGGAGCCAAAAATTTACTGCAGTCAGATGCACTCTGGCGAGGCATGAATTAGAGGCAAAATAACTTCGGATATGTATGGTTCCAGGTACTATTGAGACTATATCCCTGTTATAAATATATCATGTTTGGTCTCTTATCACCATTGATAACTTTACAAAATTTGTCTTGATTCGTTTAAATTTTAGATTATTTGGAATCTTAGCGACTAGTTTAAATTTTCAGAAATCATTTCTATAGGATTCATATGGGAATTCCACTTGATTTTCTAGGACTGTTTTCCAACATTTTGGTACCATCAAATTATTCTGACTTTTGCCGATTAGAGGATTTGCATTTCTACCGGTTGTCTCCATTTTTAGAAATCTCTTATCACAGCCTGAAAGAATAGATTTCCTATGAAATTCCACTTGATTTTTCTAGAACTTATTAGGACCATATCAATCTCTATTGGCTCAATCTCTTTCCTAGTTCAACTTTAGTACGTTGATTATATTTTGTTACATATTTTGGAAATTATAGATAGTTGCGGATAGCTCTATATATTAAATAGTTGTTATACATCTTGTAGATGACTCTATGTTTACAGTTGATAGCTATATGCAGGAGAAACATAGATTGTTACCTATCTCATTTCTAGTAAAGGCATCTTTGGGATCAATATTAGTTAGCTAAAGGGTAGGAAAGGTAGAAGAATATATTGAGAAAGCTAGTCTTGAGAGAGTGGTATATCTTAACTTGTGACTTATTCGGGTTAGAACCATTGGTAGTGCTCACTAGTGCCTAAACCTCATTCAAACAAATGAAGGTATTTGGCAATTTTGAATTTTATGATTAAAGGAAAAGTTATGGAAGATAGAGGAAGACGTAGGTAGAGTTAGCAAGGAAAGTCTAGAATTTGGTAAGATTCTCCCACGGATGAAGTGAATTTGGATAATATATAAACATGAGAATATGGTGATCAAGTAAAGGAACACTTGATGGGGATCAAACTTTTACTACTGTACCTAGAAGGGACGGATATAACCATGGAAGGAGTATCACAAGCAATGGAATGATAGATTCTAGAGAATGAATGAGTACTGAGGAATTGAGATAAGACCATTGGCATGCAACGTTGAAAATGAGCAATTGGGTTTGTAATTTCTACCAGACATTGGAGACTCATATTAGTTATGGTAAGAATGATTGAGATTTTATGATATTTTTGCTAATGTGTTTGGATGAGAACGATTATTAGGTGCATGGTTAAAGATTAAAATTTGATTAGTGATTATATTGGTCAATTGATTTTAAGAATTGGAAATTCTTGAATATGGATCATGGGTCAACTTTAAAGAATTTTCTAAGGATTTACTATGACAAGTGAAGATTGTGACTTTGATGTAGTCTATTTTAGAAGAATGGCTGACAATAAAAATTTGATGTTTGTAAAATGATTTGATCGAGAGAAATACCTAAAATTTGAAATACATTTGGCATACGAGTTACATACAACGACGAATGGAAGTTTGATTTAGATGATTTATGAATCCAAATAGATTTAGTTTTAATACCTTGGCAGCTGCCTTAGTTTTCTGTAGATCCTAAGAGTTCAGCTAGTTTAGCGAGTTAGAGATTGGTTTTTGCATGTGTATTAATAAGATTTTATCTTGTAAGTCATTTTTTTTCTGCATATCCTATCTTCTGATCGTTGAAATAGTAATACGATATTCTTTCTATCCCCTTTGATCATCACTCAGTCATCAATAAAAATATCTTGTCTGATTACATTTCTATCATAGCTATATCATTCTAAATCACCCTCGATATCCTACTATCATACAACTTGTTAACTTTTTCTGAGTCTCAAACCCTTATACCCCATTCCAATTTGATTTGGAATTTTTAGTCCCTCATCTCAGAAGATTCCATAATTTTCTGTTTTTTAATAAACGATTGACGTACGTTTTTTTTGTCTTTTCTGTTTCACGATACCTCATTTGATTTTTCCTATTTTATGATCATATTTTAATTGTACCTAGATTTTCACTCATGCCTAAAATAATTTTGATCAAAACAATATTCTAACTCTATTTTAAATTAAATCCAGATAATTCTGATCGTGCCTATATTTTATCATTGTACCTAGTGATCATGTCTAGAATCCGATCGTACCTGACGATTTAAATTCTATTTTGATAATTTTGGATTGTATCCCGGCCCTTATCTTTGAAATTTCGAGGATGAAATTTTCTAAGGAGGGAAGGTTGTGAAGCCCATTCTTCATTTTTTTTATTAATTATTTGTGAGCCTTAAACCCAGCCCAACCATTTTGGCCCAATGACTTAAACCCACTAGGTTCACCCAACCCAAAAATCCATTCTTCCCCACTCACCGGTTCTTCTCCCTCTCAGATCCACTTTACCCGCCACTCACCCCTATTCCTCTCCTTCACGTAATAATACTCAGAAACCTTTCTTCCCCATCAGAAACATCACAGAACCTTCACAACTCCATTCTTCACCAAAAACTCCATAACTCTCTCAAATCTCCACCAAATCCAAATTCGCTACCGCCACTGCGCTCCCCTCGCCGCCCTCTCTGTTACCCCCAGTTCTCGAATTAGGGGTATTTTTGTCATTTTCCAAGTTTTATAATTTTTGGGAATTTTATTTGATTGTATAGGATTTTTAGGGATTCGGTTGATTTAGTTTGAATTTTATCCAATTTGGACTTAAGTTGGAGACCCGGGTAGTCTGGACACTAGTGGGACCCACATACTAGCTGGACTTGGCCCACATGCCATCCTAACTAGGCTAGAAATCATAAACCATACTCCCATGACTTAACTAGTCATTTAGAGGCTTAATTAGTCAATTTGAAGTTAAACCAAACCAAACCAAATCCAAACCAAACCAAGTCTAATGGGTGTGGAGGCCTAATGGGTCTCCACCCAAACCCATTTGGGACCCCCATGGCCGGCCACATATAGGCCATCCCCCCCCTCTCTTTACTTCATTCCTAAGTCATCTCTCTCTCTCTCTCTCTCTCTCTCTCTCTCTCTCTCTCTCTCTCTCTCTCTTTCTTTATTTATTCTTTTTTTTTAAGTTCCTTCTTCTTCAATAGATCTACATTTAGGTATGCTCCTTAAACCCTCACAAAATTTTCATTTACATTTATTCCTTCACAATAAATGTAGAGGAGACCATTCTCTACAAGTTGACCATAGCTTTTATAGGTTTCCCTAAAACCTAGTTTAGGAATTTTATTAGGAGTTTTTTCCCTTTATATATATATATATATATATATATATATATATATATATATATATATATATATATATATATATATATGTAATTGTGTGTGTGTGTAAAGGGGAGTGGGTGGTGGTGGTGGTGTCATGAGAGTGTGTGTTTGAGTGTGTGTGTGTGTGTTAGAGGATGGGATTAGTGAAGGGAGTAGTGTATTGATAGTGGATTTTACATATATATATATATATATATATATATATATATATATATATATATATATATATATATATATATATATATATATATATATATATATATATATAGCTAGATAGTTAGATAGATATATAGATATATATAGAGAGGGGAAGAAGTAGTAGAAGAGGAAGTGGTAGGAGAAGAAGAGGAGGAAGAAGAAGGGGCAGCAGCAGCAGTAGACTACAGTAGCAGCAGCAGCAGCTACTGCAGTAGCAACAACAGCAGCTTTAGCAGCAGCAACAGCAGCAGTTAGCAATAGCAGCAGCAGCAGCAATTTGAGCAGCAGTAGCAGTGGCATAGGCAGCAGTAGGAGCAGCAGTGACAAGGAGAAAGAGGAGGAGAAGGGAAGGAAAAAGGAAGAAGAATGAGAAGGGAAAGAAGAGTAGTAGTAGGAGGAGTTGTAATGGTGATAGTAGTGGTTTTAGTAGTAGTGTAGGATTGGGAATTTACCCAAATCCTAGATAATGAGGTATCTAGGATACCAATTTGGTATCAAAATACTAGAATTACTAGGATACGGGGTAGGAAATGTAGGAAATCAAATCGGGGTGAGAGGGAATGGGTTTTGGATATGGTTAGAGAGTAGGTTTGGGTTTACCTTGGTATTGGTCAAGGTAATTGACCAAACACTAGGGTACGCCCTAACATGGGTTAGATGGGTTAGGATCGGCCGTGTAGCGGTTGGTAATGTTTAGACACGGTAGTATCTAGCTACCCTAGAAGCACGGGTCGAAATAACAAGCGTAGGTAGGCTAACTTGGTATTGGGCTAGGTTAGGAATTTACCTTTGTAAAGGATAAATTTAAGGTATTGGCCTACGACCAAGATATGGGTTTCGGAGTTCAAGATGGACTTGGATATGGGTTGTAAGGGTTGGAAATGGTTAGAAATAGTCGCCTTGACCTAGTCTTGACCTTGGTTGACCACAGTTGACTTTTTAGACCAAAAGTCAACCATGGGTCAACACTTTACCCAATTTAGTCCCAAATTCCATTGAAGTTGAATAGTTGACCAAAAGTCAACTGTTAGTCACCATTGACCTAGAGTTGACCAGAGTTGACCCGTTGACCAAAAGTCATCTGTAAGTCAACCTTTGACCTAGTTTGATTTGGGTTGACTTCCAATGATTTTCTATGACCAGGTTTGACCTAACTAGACTTTCTTGACCAAGAATGACTTAATAGGATTTAAATTGATTTGACTTTACTTCCTAAACATAGTATTGATACGTCTTGCTATCTATAGGTCCTCGAGGCGCTGCATTGGATACAGTTGACATATTATATCATATCACGGACGAGTACATTCTCTGATAACTTTTCTCAGTTTATGATAACTGTTATGATTCATGTACTTAGTATAGATATACTTATTCCTGACACATGGTTCTCACGGATTGGTATTCCTGGATCTCGACAAGAGATGTTACTCCTTGTTAGCTTGGGATGTATTGTGCAAGCTCCCTTGTAGCTCTTGTGCAATATATGGTCACCGATTCTAGAGAAGATTTACTCCCTTCTCATAGAATCTCATGCAGTGACGTGTCCTGTTTGGATCCATTCTACCAGTTGGGGGCGGGGGAGTAGTAGCGTATGCCTGTGATCAAATCCATCTCGCATTTCCGAACAGAGTTAGTCATATACCGCACTTATGACTAGCCAGGCCAGTTACTTACAGGTGCCCAAGCCGATCACAAGTTCAAACTACTACTTACACACATTGGATAGATGGCTTATCCGGATTTGTGTACATACCATGATCAGTTCTATTTTCTTGTTCTAGCTCTAGCTCTACAGCTTACCATGCCATGATACATATATGTACACTCCATGATTTTATTGTATATGCTCTATTTACAGTCTTATGGCTTTTATCCTCTCTTGAGATCTGTTATGAGATATATGTACGCGTTCCATCCTGACCGGATATGTTGACAATTATTACAGATACAGAGGAGGACTATTACTGTACTTACTACGACCCACCGGACGTAGTAGGTTTAGAGACAGATACCCTAGATCAGCAGGGTATAGCACCGCAAGGCGAGATACCACCTATCCTGTAGATAGAGTAGGTTTTTGTACTGGACCTTGTCTCCAGTTACTCTTGGGACTGTTATTATTTTTTTTTAGTATTAGAGACTTTGGACTTGGACTTGTATATTCTTTGTGTTTGGACTTGACATGTTATATTTTTATGGTCATGTTGTCTTTATCATTCAGTATTTACCTTATCATCTTAGAGTTGTGATTGAGTACTTATATATTATCATTGCTTGTCCTCCGTTCGGAGTTGACCATATTCTCGACATGTTTTGATATTATATAAACTGTTGTTAGAATAGTAAACCTACAGCGTTCTACACCGATTTTACGGTGAGGGCTGGGCGTTGTTACGCACATGTGTCCTTACAGCGGGTGCGGGTCGTGACACGTTTTTAGTGGTGGCCCATATAGGTCCCGAAGTCGCAATTAGTGCGATGTCGTAGCAGCACTCGTCTTAGAGTGTTGACTATGAGCCTGTGTTACATATAGGAGGTGGTAGGATAAGAGTACTCAATCACAGTAGGATCTTTCCTTGCTTATCTTGCATACCGCCTTTGATATTGATTTAATGTATTCTAGCTGTCCTCCTTTGATATAGTCCTTCTTGTGCCATATTGATATCTTCCTTTCAATCTATCTCCCGGATGGTTATGACTCATTCTCCCGGTGAGGAGAACGGGAAGACGGAGAGGTCTGCTACCTCTGGCGGACAAGCTCCAGTCACTGTTCCTGCAGTTGGAACTTCAGTAGGGGCTCTTGGGGGTACTCCTCCAGCGCTCTCGATGACTGTCCCTGGGGTCACTGCGGGTGCTCTTCCTGCAGTGCCGGGGGCTACGACGGGAGCTGTCGGGGGCGTTCCTCCTCCTCCTCCTCAGCAGGGGACTCCTCCGTTGGTGGTGGGAGCTATTCCTCCGTTACCTCCTCTGCCTACAGACATGGGGCAGATGCTCGCATTCTTTCAGCAGGTGCTGGAGTCCTAGCGGGCCCAGTACGAAGCACAGATGAGACAGACTGAGGCAATGTGCCAGGGCATGGAGGATGCCCATAGGTTGGCCCTGGCTACGGTAGAACGTAGGGCTCCACAACGGGAGGCACAGCAGCAGAAGCCCGGAGACATATAGGCTTTCAAGAAGATGGGTCCGAGGGATTTCAGCGGGACCGAGGGCATTGTATATGCTGATGACTGGCTCGAGGACATCAAGCGTCAGATGAGGGCCTCCCGTCTGGCAGATGACCTGAAGGTCGAGGCGGTTGGCTTGCAGTTATTAGATGTTGCCCGGATATAGTTCTGGAACGAGCCGGCTCTTGCAGGAGAGGGCCACACTTGGGCTGAGTTTCGGGCCCTGTTCGGAGAGAAGTTCTTTTCCCCCACAGACAAGATCGGCCTAGTGAGGCAGTTTCAGAACCTGCAGCAGGGCAGTATGACTGTGGAGGAGTATGTGGCGGAGTTCGGCCGGCTGAGCCGATACGCAGAGTATATGGTGAGCGACCCAGTGATCCGAGCAGAGCGCTTCCGAGAGGGATTGACATGGGATATCAAGATCCTGATCCCTTCCTTCTATGCGACATATGCAGAGGTCTATGCAGAGGTTCGAAAGGTGGAGAGAGAGTGGGGCTTGAAGCCCAAGAGGGATCGTGATTTGTTTTCAGGGGCCAGTAGCAGCACGGGGGTTGCTAAACGCCCTCAGCTTCAGCATCATCCATTCCAGCATCATCAGCAGCAGGTGCAGGCCAAGGCACCTGTCCAGAGGGTTCAGCAGCGTCAGGGGAAGGATGATCCTCCGTGCCCCTACTGTAAGAAGCCCGGTCACCTCTTTGAGTTCTGCAGGAGGAGGCTGGCTTTGTGCCTCTTTTGCGGTGTCGCTGGGCATCAGATGCAGGAGTATCCTAAGAACCCCCGTGTTGCTGGAGCAGCTCAGAGGGCACCTGTTCCGAGGGCACCAGCTAGAGTGCCTGTAGTTCAGCAGCGGGGTCCACTTCCGATCCAGCAGCAGCAGTTTGTCCAGCACCACCAGCAGAAGGGTGTTCAGGGTAGAGCTTTTGCTCTTGCAGCCGAGGAGATGGAGCCTATAGCAGATGTTGTTGCAGGTTCTGTTCTGCTCGATTCTTTTCCTGCTTCAGCCTTGTTTGATTCTGGTGCTACGCACAGTTTTATGTCTGTTTCTTTTGCTCTTAGGCACAATATCATTGCTGAGTATCTTGGTAGGACTTGCAAGGTTATGACTGGGAATGGCATCTTCCTGGTTAATAATGTTTGTAAGGGACGGAGAGTTTCTTTGAGAGGCCGGGAGCTGAGTGCGTGTTTGCTCGTAATGCCTCTTCCGAGTTATGATGTGGTACTCGGTATGAACTGGTTGAGCATGCACCATGCTAGCATAGACTGTAGAGGAGGCAGGATTCTGCTTAGGCCGCTGGGAGAGCCAGAGTTTGAGTTCGCCAGAGGTGCAGCGGAGCCAGGAGATGGATTCTGCGGAGCTTTGTTGGCAGGGCCGGTGTTGCCACATCTACTTATTGTTGAGTTCTTGGATGTCTTTTCCCAGGAGTTGCCTGGGATGCCGCCAGATCGTGATGTTGAGTTCTCTATAGACTTAGTGCCGGGCGCTGATCCTATCTCACAGCACGTCTATAGAATCAACAACAGTGAGTTAGCGGAGCTGAAGAAACAGGTCGACGAGCCGCAGGACAAGGGCTTTATCCGATCTAGTTCTTCACCTTGGGGCACGCCAGTTCTTTTTGTCCCGAAGAAGGATGGTACGGTACGTATGTGCATTGATTACAAGGCGCTCAACAACCTTACTATCAAGAACAAGTATCCTTTGCCAAGGATTGATGACTTGTTCGACCAGTTGAGCGGCACGAGGGTGTTCTCGAAGATCGACTTGCGTTCCGGGTATCATCAGCTGAAGGTGAAGCGGGATGACATTCCGAAGACTGCATTTTGGACTCGTTATGGCTAGTATGAGTATACCGTCATGCCGTTTGGGTTGACCAACGCCCCGGCGGTATTCATGAACTTGAGGAACAAGGTATTCCATCAGTACCTTGACAAGTTTGTGGTGGTCTTCATCGATGACATTCTCATCTATTCGAAGACGCCAGAGGAGCACGAGGAGCACCTGAGGATTGTGTTGGACACTCTCAGGAGGGAGCAGCTGTAAACCCCCAAGATTTTCTAATTATTTTTGTGATTTAAAATTTTATTTTATATATTATTTAGCATTAAAGAGTTAGTTGGTACATATGGGTGTATTTATAGATATATAAATGTATATATTATGTGTGTGATTGTGTGCTTGATATTTTAAAGTGCTACTAAATATAGACTTCAATTATTATAAAAGATTTTGTTACTTATTTACAAATTATAGGATTTTTGTGTGATTGTTTTCATATATATAAGTATGTGTGTGTGTGTGTGTGTGTATATATATATATATATATATATATATATATATATATATATATATATATATATATATATATATATATATATATATATATATATATTATAAAAAAAATGTGGGGCCGGCCCACACCCCAAAGGGGCGGGCCGTTAGCTGAGCCATTCACAGCTCAGGTGGGTTTAAATGTTTAAGTGTTTAAAAAAAAAAAACTAAGGTCAACCACCCACAAAGGGGGCGGGCCCCACCCGCTAGCTACACATGGCAGCAACCAACGCAAAGAAAAGGAAACCCGACCCATGGGTTAGTAGGAAATCTATCAGTATTAGGTTTTTGCCACAAGTTGATATAAATATAACTTTTTCTTTAGACCTCAAAACCCTAATCTTCCAAAACGAAAGTTGAGGCTGATCATACCCCCTTCGCCTACGAGTTCGTTTTACTAGCGACGGAGTTTTGTGCGCGACGAACGGAGCATTGGAAGTCAGCCCCGCGTCACCCACGGAGCAGTTTTTCCACTCAAGGTACCCTACTTTCCTACGACGTAACTTTTTACTCGTAGCACCGATTTTCGATCCGTAAGATTTTCTGGAAAGTAGACTTGACCCTCTTCAAGATCCTTTAGATGGATTTCAAAACAACCCATCGACTTGCTCAAAAAATCGAGACGAAGTTGAAGAAAAACCTATTTTCTTTAATACTAAAAACTGTTTTAAAACGACAACTTGTCCGCCAAAATTTTTGCTGTGCAGTAAAGTAATGTAGGAACTAATTGAAAACAGTAGAAGACAACCTAAACACGACTAAAACGCAACTGGTAGATCGGTGTTTCAATTACTGTGCAAGAATTAAACCCATGTTAAAGTTGTGCGAAAAACTGTTTTCAAAATAGTAAATTTCTGAATTTTTCTTCGATACGATGTGCGCCCCGACAAACCGGGCGACGTAGTCGCACACTATATACATAGAAAGGCGCGTATGGACGTTGCGGACGTGTGGGAACTGACGGAACTCAGTTTCGTCGTGTGTGCGCGACGGAATCAGTCTGTATCCGTCGAGATACCCCTATATCGACGTTTGGCAAACTTGCCCATAACTTCGTGTACAATCGTCGATTCGAGACGAAAATTGTGCCAACAGGTCCGAATCGAAATTTTGGTCCTGTATGCCAAGTTTGGTTCGATTCTGAGAAGGTCGAATCGGAACCCATTTTTGGCGGGCCCGCGACCCACTCAAACGGGCGATTTTGTACAAGGCTCATCGGAATCCAAAACTTGGCATACCGTTGAGTTCCTCTCCTCAAATTGAATTCGTAGACATATAGTTTGACGACTTTAGAGACCATAGAATTCGGCACGCATTTCGGTGCAAAAGTGGGTCCAACGGCGAACATCGTTTTGACCCGAAATTACGATTTTGCCCCTGTTCCAGAATTGAACTTTTGGACAGGCATTTTCTAGGTATATCTTTTACACCGAGTGCATTTTTGATATTTTTTTCAGCGTCCGGAGTTGTTTGGAAATTATGACGTTTCTTGGCTGACATTGTGATTACTTGGACTTGCCACTTTGCACCATCAGGAACGATACCATGCCACCTTACTATGTGATTATTATATTTCTTATTTTCAGTTGTTATTTTTCAGCATTTTCTATTTCTCGATATTTAAACTGTGCGTCCAAGTCACACTAGGGTGCAAGCGACTCTATCGGTCGTTTATCTTGTCTTATTTATTTCTCTTACATTGACTTAGTCTAGTGACCACCCATTGATGTTGAGGTATTGGTATACCTCATACGGCCTTGACACTTGTTGTATCACGTGATGTGAGTCACATATAGGATACGTATCCGCGTAGTCGGCTGGCCACCGATACGTATGGAGCGTGCGACGGATAGGGGTAACTGCCAATAGAGTTGCATGCTAGAAGACTTGGCGGTTATTAGAGGTAGATGTCAGTCATGGAGATGATGATACTAGGCATTGGGTGGGTAGAACATTACCTGACGTATGGGCTTCGATTGCACTTCTCTTGTAACCTGGAAGCTCCGCTGGAGATACGGGTATGAGCCTCTTAGGTTGGCCACTGTCATTTTTGAACGTCATGCTCTTTGTCACTGGTGCCCAAGAGGGGACTATACCAGATCCTATATTCAGCCAGGGCTCATGCGTCGAAGGATTGCATCTCAACTGCATATTCACAGTAGAATGGTCAGGAACCCGATTGCATGCATACTTTTTTCTCTTATTATATTATCACAGTTTATATGGCATGGTGTTTTCTTGTATCTTGCTATGTCTCCTGAGGACCTGGTTATCTCTCCAGGTTTAGATGATTTTCCACAGGAGTATGGAGCGGCGTTGGAGCTATCCTACATTGATGACGAGGCAGTTACTACTGATTTCTAGTCTATTCTATATTTGAGACATTAGTGGACATTATTTTACATCTCTTTCATTTCTATTTTTGCGGAGGTTGGACTCCGATCTTGTGAGACTATTTTTCATAGCTGTTTGGAGTGAGTATGTTCACCCGGCTATCTTTTGATACTCTTATTTATTTATTTAGACTTCATTATCTTCTGTGTTGAGCTGTGATGAGATTAGATATGTTATTCTGGTCTGTGATTATTTTATTTACAGCTTATGTGCATATATGAGGATTCCATATATTGGAGTGTTCTTCGTATATGTGCAGCTGGCATGTTCACGTACTTGGTCCTATTTATTTTGGGACTGGGACGTTACATATTTTTGTGGTAGCCCATGCAGGTCAACGTTAATATTGTTGGGTTACATGACGGTGCCCAACAAACCTGCATATAGGAATAGGAATATCTCATCCAGAACTACTACTATCTCTTGACTTCCAATCTTTTTGAAACTTCCTTGATTATTCGATTTACTTCATATCTAATCTTTCCTAATATCAACATATCTTCCTTGTGCCAACAGTATGAATCTACGAAGCGGACGCACTTCTGCCTTGGCCCTCACATCTGGTGAGGAGACTACTTCGGAGGGACAGAATCCTCCCATGACTCCAGCGACACCCTACCAGTCAGGACTGTCGCAGCCTACTACGACACCGATGACTAAGTACCCAGATATCGCAGCACCCCCAGACAGCCAGGCTGGACAGACTACTACCATGCCACCGGGAGGGAATGTACCACTACCTCCTCCACCACCATTCCCTCAGCAGTTTCCTCCACAGTCGGGACCTCAGATGCCTCCACCACCGACTGATGGGAGCCCTACTACTCAGTTTATGTATGCCATGATGCAGGCTCAGTGGCAGCAGACTGAGCTGATGAGACAGACGATGATGGCAGCTATGGCTAGACCTCCACCACCACCTCCAGTACCAGTACCAGCACCGGCTCTGCATCCCTATGAAGGCTCTATCAAGAATTTCACAGATATGAACCCTAAGGCCTTTAGAGGGACGGAGAAGCCATTAGAGGTGTCACAGTGGCTTATTAGTACCGAGAAGCTACTGAAGGCATCCCAGTTGCCAGCTCGAGATTGGATGACAGCAGTGGACCTACTGTTAGAAGACAATGCTCACCACTGGTGGAAGGCGGAAGAGAGACGATTAGGCACTGGGATCACCTGGAAGCAGTTCTATGATACATTTTATGAGAGATTCTTCCCTATTCATGTCAGAGATAGTCTCTACGACCAGTTCCTTCATCTGAAGCAAGGAAATATGACAGTTGATGAGTATGACTCAGAGTTCAATCGCTTGAGTCGATTTGGTACGGGATTGATTTCGACGGAGTTAGAGAAGGCGAGGAGATTTCACCAGGGGCTTGCACCAGAGCTCAAGTCTTATACGACTACCCAGTCTCGAGTCTCCCATTCAGCTGTCTTGGAAGAAGCTCGTGCTCAGGAGATTCTTCGCAAGGAACAGCAGCAGACATCGAGGCTCCATACCCCAGCAGCTACACCCGCCCGAGCTACTCAGAGTGGACCTATCAGGAGGACTACAGGACAGTACCAGTAGAGGCACACACCTTATCAGAAGCCCACCTATAACTTTTGCTGGAAGCAGAGGCTTATTAGAGATGACTGTCGACTTCATTTGGGCTTATGTATGATATGTGGATCAGGACAGCACTTGGCCAGAGATTGTCCTGAGCAGCAGGCTCTGGTTCAGGCACATCAGGCCCAGAGGCCCACAGCCCCAGCACCTCGTCCACCATTACCCCCACAGACAGCACAGTACCACAAGGCCAGAGCTCAAGGCCCAGGACAGAACCATGGAAAGGCATTCTCTCTAGCTGTTGAGAATGTAGAGACAGAGGCAGGGGTCATAGCAGGTACGGTTTTAGTTACATCTTTTCCTGCTATTACATTATTTGATACTGGAGCCACGCATTCATTTATAGCCACTAGTTTTGCCACTAGACACAACATTTCCATCACACCCTTAGCTAAGAATGTTAAAATCCTCACTGGAGGAGGAGTTGTACCTGTTAGTGGTGTTTGTAGACTTTGTCCTATAGTAATAAATGGCAGAGAGATGATGGCACGACTTCTTGTATTCCCTATGCCAACATTCGATGTGGTTCTTGGAATGGACTGGTTGAGCCAGCATTTCGCCCTCATAGACTGCCATAGGAGCAGTATTATCTTTAGACCACCGAATGGGGCAGAATTTGAGTTCACTAAAGAAGACGGAGAGAGTTGTGATACACCCGCATCGGGGACACATATGATGATGCATGACACCCCTCAGCACCCTATTATCACCGAGTTCGAGGATGTATTTCCCGAGGAGTTGCCAGGACTACCACCTGACCGAGATATTGAGTTTTCTATTGAGCTTATTCCCGGAGCCGAGCCTATTTCATCCCGAGTATATCGTCTGGCACCCAAGGAGTTGGTAGAGATGAAGACGCAGATTGATGACTTATTAGAAAAGGGATTTATTCGTGCCAGTGCGTCACCATGGGGAGCACCCATTATTTTGTACCTAAGAAAGACGGGACAGTGCGCATGTGCATCGACTACAGAGCATTGAATGCAGTGACGGTGAAGAACAAGTATCCCTTGCCACGTATAGACGATCTATTCGATCAACTGAGTGGAGCAAAAGTATTCTCCAAGATTGACTTACGATCAGGCTATCACCAGTTGAAGGTTCGGAAGGAAGACATTGCAAAGACGGCCTTTCGATCGAGGTATGGACACTACGAGTTCTTGGTCATGCCTTTCGGTTTGACCAATGCTCCCGCAGTTTTTATGAATTTAATGAACAAGATCTTTTACCAGTACTTGGACAAATTTGTAGTAGTCTTTATAGACGATATCTTGATTTACTCCAAGAGTCAAGAGGAGCATGAGCAGCATCTACGGATAGTTTTGGGAACATTGAGGAACGAGAGACTCTTTGCGAAGCTTAGCAAGTGTGATTTCTTTCTCAAGGAGGTATCATTCCTTGGTCATATTGTTATGGGCGATGGTATATCAGTAGACCCAGAGAAGATCACAACAGTCAAATCATGGCCCGATCCCGCATCAGCTTCTGAAGTGAGAAGTTTCATCGGACTTGCGGGTTACTACCGACGATTCGTAGAAGATTTCTCTCGAATAGCGGGGCCAATGACTCGATTGACTTGCAAGGATCAAGAGTTTGTATGGACAGACGAGTGTCAAGCCGCTTTCGACGAGTTGAAGAAGCGATTGACCACAGCACCGATCTTGACACTACCATCGGGCCCAGGAGGATTTGTGATCTACAGCGACGCATCCGGGAAAGGATTAGGATGTGTATTGATGCAGCACGGTCGGGTAGTAGCATATGCATCGCGACAGTTGAGAGTGCACGAGAAGAATTATTCGACCCACGATCTAGAGCTCGCAGCGGTTATCTTTGCTTTGAAGCTATGGAGACACTACTTGTACGGTGAAAAGGTTGATATCTACACTGATCATAAAAGCCTCAAGTACGTGTTCACACAAAAAGAGTTGAATGTGCGACAACGACGTTGGTTGGAGTTGATGAAGGATTATGAGATCGAGCTTCATTATTATCCGGGCAAGGCTAATGTCGTAGCAGACGCATTGAGCCGCAAGCCCATGGCACACTTTTTGACTACACAGAAGGAATTAATTAGAGACTTGGAGCAGCTTGGTATTGAGGTAGTATTGCCTGGAGCAGACGGCGTATTAGCCAACCTTCAAGTGCAATCAACATTAGTAGAGCGCATCAAGGCAGCATTGCCCAATGATGCTAGATTTCGACGACTGAAAGAGAGGACTGAAGCAGGAAAGCAGACAGGTTTGAGGATCCACTCAGATGGGACACTGCGATGTGGTGATCGCATTTATGTACCCAATGGAGATCTACGGCAGGAGCTGATGGCCGAGGCTCACAGTTCGGCATACTCCATTCATCCCGGAGGGACCAAGATGTATCGTGACTTACGACAGTATTATTGGTGGCATAGAATGAAGCGAGAGATAGCTCGTTTCGTTGCCAAGTGCTTGGTATGTCAACAAGTGAAGGCGGAGCACCAGAGGACGGCCGGATTATTACAGCCGCTACCCATTCCTGAGTGGAAGTGGAAGCACATTACTATGGATTTCGTCATGGGTTTTCCTCGGAGTCCTAGGGGACGTGACGCAGTATGGGTGATTGTTGATAGACTTATGAAGTCGGCCCATTTCTTACCTTTTAGAGTGGGCCAGTCGACAGAGGTATTGGCAGGGATGTATATGGAGCAGATTGTGAGACTACACGGTGTGCCTGTTAGTATTATGTCGGACCATGACTCGAGATTTATCTCACATTTTTGGAGGAGTATGCAAGAGAGTTTGGGCACTCGATTGAAGTTTAGCACATCATACCATCCGCAGACAGACGGCCAGTCAGAGCGTACCATACAGACGCTAGAGGATATGTTGAGAGCGTGCATGCTTGATTTTGGCGGTTCATGGGAGGACCATCTCCATCTTGTTGAGTTTTCCTACAACAATAGCTATCAAGCGAGCATTCAGATGGCTCCGTTTGAGGCATTGTATGGTAGGAAGTGTCGGTCTCCTGTTTGTTGGAGCGACATAGGAGAGCGACAGCTATTGGGTCCCGAGTTGGTCTTGAGCACAGTGGAGGCAGTGAAGAAAATTCAGGGCCACCTGCGAGCAGCGCAGGATCGTCAGAAGCAGTGGGCAGATAATCGTCGTTGACCCTTGGAGTTCAAAGAGGGTGACCATGTGTTCTTGAAAATATCCCCCACTAGAGGCACGATTCGATTCGGAGGACGTGGCAAGTTGAGTCCAAGGTACATCGGCCCTTTCGATGTCTTGGAACGTGTTGGAGAGGTTGCCTACAGATTGGAACTGCCACCGTCGCTAGAGGGAGTGCATGACGTATTCCATGTATCTCAGTTGAGGAGGTACGTGGCGGACAGCAATCATGTGCTGATCACTCCGAGATCACAGTTGGACCGAGTTTTTCGTATGAAGAGCAACCAGTAGGTATCCTCGATCGCTGAGTGAAGGTGTTGCGGAATCAATCTATTCCATTGGGAGCGCGAGGACGACATTCGAACCCGCTACCCGCATTTGTTCAAAGACGAAGGTATGTCTTGCACGTAAGTTTTTAAATTACTATCAATTTTTCTTGCATTGCATTCAGACCCCGACCTTAATTTAATTTCAAGGACGAAATTTTCTTTAAGTTGGGTAGGATGTAAACCCCCAAGATTTTCTAATTATTTTTGTGATTTAAAATTTTATTTTTATATATTATTTGGCATTAAAGAGTTAGTTGGTACATATGGGTGTATTTATAGATATATAAATGTATATTATGTGTGTGATTGTGTGCTTGATATTTTAAAGTGCTACTAAATATAGACTTCAATTATTATAAAAGATTTTGTTACTTATTTACAAATTATAGGATTTTTGTGTGATTGTTTTCATATATATATATATATATATATATATATATATATATATATATATATATATATATATATATATATATATATATATATATAGTTATATATTATAAAAAAAATGTGGGGCCGGCCCCACACCCCAAAGGGGCGGCCCGTTAGCTGAGCCATTAACACCTCAGGTAGGTTTAAATGTTTAAGTGTTTAAAAAAAAATTAAGGTCAACCACCCACAAAGGGGGCGGGCCCCACCCGCTAGCTGCACATGGCAGCAACCAACGCAAAGAAAAGGAAACCCGACCCATGGGTTGGTAGGAAATCTATTAGTATTAGGTTTTTTGCCACAAGTTGATATAAATATAACTTTTTCTCTAGACCTCAAAACCCTAATCTTCCAAAACGAAAGTTGAGGCTGATCATACCCCCTTCGCCTACGAGTTCGTTTTACCAGCGACGGAGTTTTGTGCGCGACGAATGGAGCATTGGAAGTCAGCCCCGCGTCACCCACGGAGCAGTTTTCCCACTCAAGGTACCCTACTTCCCTACGACGTAACTTTTTACTCGTAGCATCGATTTTCGATCCGTAAGATTTTCTGGAAAGTAGACTTGACCCTCTTCGAGATCCTTCAGGTGGATTTCGAAACAACCCATCGACTTGCTCGAAAAATCGAGACGAAGTTGAAGAAAAACATATTTTCTGTAATACTAAAAACTGTTTTAAAACGACAACTTGTCGGCCAAAATTTTTGCTGTGCAGTAAAGTAATGTAGGAACTAATTGAAAACAGTAGAAGACAACCTAACTACGACTAAAACGCAACTGGTAGATCGGTGTTTCAATTACTGTGCAAGAATTAAACCCATGTTAAATTTGTGCGAAAAAACTGTTTTCAAAATAGTAAATTTCTGAATTTTTCTCCGATACGACGTGCGCCCCGACAAACCGGGCGACGTGGTCGCGCACTATACGCTTCGAAAGGCGCGTATGGACGTTGCGAACGTGTGGGAACTGACGAAACTCAGTTTCCTCGTGTGTGCACGACGGAATCAGTCCGTATCCGTCGAGATACCCCTATATCGACGTTTTGCAAACTTACCCATAACTTCGTGTACAGTCGTCAATTCGAGACGAAACTTGTGCCAACAGGTCCGGATCGAAATTTTGGTCCTGTATGCCAAGTTTGGTTCAATTCTGAGAAGGTCGAATCGGAGCCCATTTTTGGCGGGCCCGCGACCCACTCAAACGGGCGATTTTGTACACGGCTCATCGGAATCCAAAACTAGACATACCGTTGAGTTCCTCTCCTCAAATTGAATCCGTAGACATGTAGTTTGACGACTTTAGAGACCATAGAATTTAGCACGCATTTCGGTACAAAGCGGGTCCAACGGCGGACATCGTTTTGACCCGAAATTACGATTTTGCCCCTGTTCCAGAATTGAACTTTTGGACATGCGTTTCCTAGGTATATATTTTACACCGAGTGCATTTTTGATGTTTTTTTCAGCGTCCGGAGTTGTTTGGAGATTGTGACATTTTTTGGCTGACATTGTGATTACTTGGACTTGCCACTTTGCACCATCAGGCAAGATACCTTACCACCTTACTTTGTGATTATTATTTCTTATTTTCAGTTGTTATTTTTCAGCATTTCCTATTTCTCGATATTTAAACTGTGCGTCCAAGTCACACTAGGGTGCAAGCGACTCTATCGGTCGTTTATCTTGTCTTATTTATTTCTCTTACATTGACTTAGTCTAGTGACCACCCATTGATGTTGAGGTATTGGTATATCTCATATGGCCTTGACACTTGTTGTATCACGTGATGTGAGTCACATGTAGGACACGTATCCGCGTAGTCGGCTGGCCACCGATACGTATGGAGCGTGCGACGGATAGGGGTAACTGCCAATAGAGTTGCATGCTAGAAGACTTGGCGGTTATTAGAGGTAGATGTCAGTCATGGAGATGATGATACTAGGCATTGGGTGGGAAGAACATTACCTGACGTATGGGCTTCGATTGCACTTCCCTTGTAACCCGGAAGCTCCGCTTGAGATACGGGTATGAGCCTCTCAGGTTGGCCACTGTCATTTTTGAACGTCATGCTCTTGGTCACTGGTGCCCAAGATGGGACTATACCAGATCCTATATTCAGCCAGGGCTCATGCGTCGAAGGATTGCACCTCAACTGCATATTCACAGTAGAATGGTCAGGAACCCGATTGCATGCATACCTTTTCTCTTATTATATTATCATAGTTTATATGGCATGGTGTTTTCTTGTATCTTGCTATGTCCCCTGAGGACCTGGTTATCTCTCCAGGTTTAGACGATTTTCCACAGGAGTACGGAGCGGCGTTGGAGCTATCCTACATTGATGATGAGGCAGTCACTACTGATTTCTAGTCTATTCTATATTTGAGACATTAGTGGACATTATTTTACATCTCTTTCATTTCTATTTTTGCGGAGGTTGGACTCCGATCTTGTGAGACTATTTTTCATAGCTGTTTGGAGTGAGTATGTTCACCCGGCTATCTTTTGATACTCTTATTTATTTATTTGGACTTCATTATCTTCTGTGTTGAGCTGTGATGAGATTAGATATGTTATTCTGGTCTGTGATTATTTTATTTACAGCTTATGTACATATATGAGGATTTCATATATTGGAGTGTTCTTCGTATATGTGCAGCTGGCATGTTCACGTACTTGGTCCTATGTATTTTGGGACTGGAGCGTTACAGCAGCTGTATGGGAAGCTGTCGAAGTGCGAGTTCTTCTTGGATCGAGTGGAGTTCCTGGGCCATGTTGTATCCGGTGATGGAATTTTAGTGGATCAGAGGAAGATTGCAGCGGTGGAGTCTTGGTCGACTTCAGTTGCCGAGATTCGGAACTTTCTGGGTTTGGCAGGCTATTATAGGAAGTTCGTGCAGGACTTCTCTCGAATAGTAGAGCCGATGACTAGACTCACCAGGAAGGACGTGGAGTTCGTCTGGACTGATGAGTGTCAGGCTGCTTTCGAGGAGCTGAAGACGAGGTTGACATCGGCTCCTATTTTGACGTTGCCATCTGGGTCCGGAGGATTCACGATCTACAGTGATGCTTCGGAGAAGGGTCTGGGTTGCGTTCTTCAGCACATGGGAAGGTAATTGCTTATGCATCTAGGCAGTTACGACCACATGAGAAGAACTACCCGACTCATGACTTGGAGTTGGCAGCGGTTATATTGCTTTGAAGCTATGGAAACACTATTTGTACGGAGAGCGTGTGGAGATTTATACTGACCACAAGAGCTTGAAGTACGTGTTTACCCAGAAGGAGCTGAATATGAGACAGAGGCGATGGTTAGAGCTGATGAAGGATTTTGATATATCCTTACAGTATCATCCGGGAAGGCCAACGTGGTTGTGGATGCTTTGAACAGGTATCCCGTGGCCATGTGTTTGACGATGGATCGTCACCTTCTGGCAGATTTGGAGAGCTTGGGCATAGAGGTGATAGTTCCTGGGTTTAAGGAGCAGATGTGGGGTCTTCAGGTACAGTCAGAGCTGATGGACAGAGTCAAAGCAGCTCAGTTTAAGGATGAGGCTCTGAGGGTCATCAGGGAGCAGGTCCGGGCAGGACTGTTGGATAAGTTCTCTATAGCGGGAGATGGGTCGTTGAGGCATGGTACCAGATTGTGCGTGCCGAACGGAGGACTTCGGGAGGAGGTTCTTCAGGAGGTGCATCGTTCTCAGTACTCTATGCATCCTGGAGCCAATAAGATGTATAGAGACTTGAGACAACATGTTTGGTGGTATGGCATGAAACGCAAGGTGGCTCAGTTCGTTTCTAGATGCTTGGTGTGCCAGCAGGTGAAAGCCGGGAGGCAGAGACCCGGTGGATTGCTCCAGCCACTACCCATTCCTGAGTGGAAGTGGGAGCATATCACTATGGACTTTGTATCTGGACTTCCGCGCTCTCCAGGAGGGAAGGATGCGATTTGGGTCATTGTTGATCGATTGACCAAATCGGCCCACTTTTTGTCTTTCAAGTTGGGTTTGTCTACGGAGAGGCTGGCCGAGATGTACGTGCGGCAGATAGTCCGATTACACGGGGTTCCAGTGAGTATAGTCTCGGATTGGGACAGCCGATTCACTTCCCACTTCTGGAGGAGTTTGCAGCTTCGCTGGGCACATCGCTCAAGTTCAGTACCGCATACCACCCCCAGACAGACGGGCAGTCGGAGAGGACGATTCCGACCCTCGAAGATATGCTTCGTACCTGTGTCTTGGACTTCGGAGGATCTTGGGAGGACCACCTTCACTGGTAGAGTTTGCTTACACAACAGCTACCAAGCCAGTATAGAGATGTCACCTTTCGAGGCTCTATACGGACGGAGGTGTCGTACTCCTTTGTCTTGGGATGATGTCGGCGAAAGGGTTTTGCTTGGCCCTGAGATGGTAGTGGATGCTACGGAGAAGGTCAGGGTTATCAGAGATAGACTTCGGGTGGCGCAGGACAGGCAGCGGCATTGGGCCGATAGCCACCGGAGGCCGTTGAAGTTTGAGGTATAGTTTAGATTTTTCTAGTATTTGAGTCTGATTGTGATTATTTTATATCAAGCTTTAAGCCTTGTGTTTTTGTTCTAGGTTGGTGATCTTGTGTTTCTGCGGATTTCTCCGACGCGTGGCACGATTCGTTTTGGTGGCGGCGGGAAGCTTAGTCCACGATACATCGGACCTTTCCGTATCTTGGCAGGTCGGTGCAGTGGTTTACCGATTGGAGTTACCGCCCGCACTAGAGTGAGTGCACAACGTGTTCCACGTGTCGCAGCTGAGACGTACGTAGCAGATCCCAGTTACGTCTTGGACCACTCCGAGATCGAAGTGGGACCGACACTCAGCTATCCAGAGAAACCGGTTGAGATCTTGGACCGAAGAGAGAAGGTGCTCCGGAACCATGTCATTCCCTTGGTTCACGTTGCATGGAGGCACCACTCTCCAGGTGAGTCTACCTGGGAGAGAGAGGACGACATACGGGAGCGATTCCCATATCTCTTCGAGCCTTGAGGTAAAATTCTTTCTTTTCCTTCCTTGTTCTATTCATGTTGCTGTGTTAGTTTCTCATTCAATTTCGAGGACGAAATTCTTTTAAGGAGGGTAGATTTGTCAATCCCAGTTCTCGAATTAGGGGTATTTTTGTCATTTTTCAAGTTTTATAATTTTGGGGAATTTTATTTGATTGTATAGGATTTTTAGGGATTTGGTTGATTTAGTTTAAATTTTATCCAATTTGGACTTAAGTTGGAGACCTGGGTAGTCTGGACACTAGTGGAACCCACATAGTAGCTGGGCTTGGCCCATGCCATCCTAACTAGGCTAGAAACCATAAACCAAACTACCATGGCTTAACTAGTCATTTAGAGGCTTAAACCAAATCCAAACCAAACCAGGTCTAATGGGTGTGGAGGCCTAATGGGTCTCCACCCAAACCCATTTGGGACCCCCATGGCCAGCCGCATATAGGCCATCCCTCCCTCTCTTTACTTCATTCTTAAGTCATCTCTCTCTCTCTTCATTTCATTCTTTTTTTTAAGTTCCTTCTTCTTCAAGAGATCTACATTTAGGTATGCTCCTTAAACCCTCATAAATTCCTCATTTATATTTATTTCTTTACAATAAATGTAGAGGAGACCATTCTCTACAAGTCGACCATAGCTTTTATAGGTTTCCTAAAACCTAGTTTAGGGATTTTATTAGGAGTTTTTTTTTCCCTTTTTAGAGAGGTGTGTATATATATATATATATATATATATAATATATATAATATATAATATATATATAATATATATATATATATATATATTTTATATTAATATATATATTATATATATATATATATATATATATAATATATATATATTATATATATAAAAATATATATATATATATATATATATATATATATATATATATATATATATATATATATATATATATATATATAATTGTGTTGTGTAGAGGAGAGTGGTGGTGGTGGTGTGTCATGAGAGTGTGTTTGAGTGTGTGTGTGTTAGAGGATGGGATTAGTGAAGGGAGTAGTGTATGATAGTAGGTTTTACATTATATATATTATATATAATATATATATATATATATATATATATATATATATATATATATATATATATATATATATATATAGAGAAGAAGAGAGGGGAAGAAGTAGTAGAAGAGAAAGTGGTAGGAGAAGAAGATGAGGAAGAAGAAGGGGCAGCAGCAGCAGTAGACTGCAGTAGCAGCAGTAGCTACTGCAGTAGCAACAGCAGCAGCTTTAGCAGATGCAGCAGCAGCATTAGCAATAGCAGCAGCAGCAGCAGCTAGCAATCACAGCAGCAGCAATTTGAGCAGCAGTAGCAGTGGCATAGGCAGCAGTAGGAGCAGCAGTAACAAGGAGAAAGAGGAGGAGAAGGGAAGAAAAAAGAAAGGAGAAGGGAAAGAAGAGTAGTATTTGTAGGAGTTGTAATGGTGATAGTAGTGGTGTTATTAGTAGTGTATTGGGAATTTACCTAAATCCTAGAGAATGAGGTATCTAGGATACCAATTTGGTATCGAAATACTAGAGTTACTAGGATACGGGATAGGAAATATAGGAATCAAATCGGGTGAGAGGGAATGGTTTTGGATATGGTTAGAGACTAGGTTTGGGTTTACCTTGGTATTGGTCAAGGTAATTGACCAAACACTAGGTACGCCCTAACATGGGTTAGATGGGTTAGGATTGGCCGTGTAGCGGTTGGTACTGTCTAGACACGTAGTATCTAGCTACCCTAGGAAGCACGGTCGAAATACCAAGCGTAGGTAGGCTAACTTGGTATTGGGCTAGGTTAGGAATTTACCTTTGTAAAGGGTAAATTTAAGGTATTGGCCTACGGCCAAGATATGGGTTTCGGATTCAAGATGACTTGGATATGGGTTGTAAGGGTTGGAAATGGTTAGAAATAGTCGCCTTGACCTGGTCTTGACCTTGGTTGACCACGTTGACTTTTTAGACCAAAGTCACCATGGGTCAACACTTTACCCAATTTAGTCCCAAATTTTTAGAGTTGAACAGTTGACCAAAAGTCAACTGTTAGTCACCATTGACCTTGAGTTGACCAGTGTTGACTCGTTGACCAAAAGTCAACTGTAAGTCAACCTTTGACCTAGTTTGATTTGGATTGACTTCCAATGTTTTCCTATGACCAGGTTTGACCTAACTAGACTTGTCTTGACCTAAAATGACTTAATAGGATTTAAATTGATTTGACTTTACTTCCTAAACATAGTATTGATACGTCTTGCTATCTATAGGTCCTCGAGGCGCTGCATTGGATACAGTTGACATATTATATCATATCACAGGCGAGTACATTCTCTGATAACTTTTTCCAGTTTATGATAACTGTTATGATTCATGTACTTAGTGTAGATATACTTATTTCTGACACATGGTTCTCACGGATTGGTATTCCTGGATCTCGACAAGAGATGTTACTCCTTGTTAGCTTGGGATGTATTGTGCAAGCTCCCTTGTAGCTCTTGTGCAATATATGGTCACCGATTCTAGAGAAGATTTGCTCCCTTCTCATAGAATCCCATGCAGTGACGTGTCCTGTTTGGATCCATTCTACCAGTTGGGGGCGGGGGAGTAGTAGCGTATGCTTGTGATCAAATCCATCTCACATTCCCGAACAGTGTTAGTCATATACCGCACTTATAACTAGCCAGGCCAGTTACTTACAGGTGCCCAAGCCGATTACAAGTTGAAACTACTACTCACACACATTGGATAGATGGATTACCCGGATTTGTGTACATAACATGATCAGTTCTACTTTTCTGTTCTAGCTCTAGCTCTACAGCTTACCATGCCATGAAACATATATGTACACTCCATGATTTTATTGTATATGCTCTATTTACAGTCTTATGGCTTTTCCTATCTTGAGATCTGTTATGAGATATATGTACTCGTTCTATCCTGACCGAATATGTTGACAATTATTACAGATACAGAGGAGGACTATTACTATAGTTACTACGACCCACCGGACGTAGTAGGTTTAGAGACAGATACCCTAGATCAGTAGGGTGCAGCACCACAGGGCGAGATACCACATATCCTGTAGATAGAGTAGGTTTTTGTACTGGACCTTGTCTCCAGTTACTCTTGGGGCTGTTATTATTTTTGTTTAGTATTAGAGACTTTGGACTTGGACTTGTATATTCTTTGTGTTTTGTGAAACCCGCTTCCCGATTTCGTTCGTATTTTTAATTGTTTTGGTCATAACATATATTTTTGGTTTTATTTGTATTATTAGTATTTATTATTATTGTTATTGACAGTTAAGGAAAAATATTTTTTTCAAATTAAATAATTGAATTTTTATTTTCCGAACCTGTCCCGAACCCATCTCGAATCCAAGATCGGTTTTCCAAAACTAATTCAGAAATCTCTTATTATTTATATATTACATTTTCTTAAATGAATAATAAAATAATTCTTTATTAAAAGTTTTATTAAACTCTCTCTTTAAACCATCAGATGAGGGAAAACCTTTCCTCTCCCATACGTTGCTCTCCCATACGTTGCTCGACAACTCTCGGCCTCCCCGAGCAAACCGCCGGAGACTCCTAAGTTTCCGAAACTCCCGATTTTACCCTATTTAAACTCTTCTCAAACCCTCTTCCTCTCCACACTTCATTCACCACACCCAAACCCCTTTCCCCAAATTCCAACCCTAGCCGAACCCCGAGCATCCGACGCCGACCATCGCCGCCCGCGCCCCCCCCTGCTGCGCGCCTCCCGCGGCCGACTCCGGCACCCCCTGCTGTGCACTCCGGCGCGGCTCAGCCCGCAGCGCACCCCTCTGCCGACCTCCTCCTAGCCGGCCCGACCTTCTGGCCGCGCCCAACTCCGGCCAGGACCCGCCCCGTGCGCCTCCTCCCCGCCGAGCTCCCTTCGGCAACCACCTCGCGGATCTGCCCTAGTTCGCTGGCCTTTGGCCGAGCACCCCCGCCCTTGCGCGTCTCCTTGGATGGTTCTCTTCCCTGGCCGAAACCCCTGTCGTGCCCTAGTTCCTGAGCTTTCCGACGTTTTTCGTCGACGCCGCTGTTCTTGGCGGTTCCGAGCAACTCTGCCCCACTCGGTCAGCGTGCCCGACTCAGATCTGTGGTTTCCTACTGTCCGCAAGCGCTGAAAGTTCCGAGTCCGAGGCATCACTTCGGATTCCGTCGATTTCGGTAACTTCTGGATAGTCCCATAGTTCTTTTAGTCTATGATGAAAAATTGGTCCACCGATTCCTTCGGGAATTCGGAGTTTTTGGTTACGTTTCAATTACGTTAACATTTTTCCGAAGTTTCTTCGGAATTTGTATGCTGTTGGTTTGCTTCGTTGATCTTTCTGATTTCGGAATTTTCGAACACTTGTTGGATAGGTTCTGAGATTTTTGGTAGTAAGTTAGAAGCTTCTGTTTTCCGAAGATCATTTCGGAAGAAGTTCTGGTTTGACATTTTTAGGCTGTGGATATTATCTTCGGGTTTTTGGATATTATTTTCTGTTTGAAAATTGGGTATCCCTGGTTTGGGATTTATTTTGCAGGAAAAATCGGCGCGTTTCCCAGTTTTGGGTTATCCCGAAAATAGAGGGAATGCTGCCGAAATTTCTATAAAAATTTGATTATATAATTTTAAAATGAATTTCGGAAAAGAATACTATTTTTGGATTTATTTGGGCGACAACCGTATTGGTCAATGGGCCCTGGCTAACTGCAAACGAAACCGGTTTCGTCCGGACGTTGAGGCATTAGCTATAAAAATGACGATTGGACCAGTTCTGAGACTCAATAATATTTTATATTTTAATTAGAATTATTATATATTCATATTTAATTTGTAGGCAGTTTACAGGACTAACGAATTTTCTCTTATTTTAATTCTTGGGAATGTAAGGGCATAAGCCATTTATCTATTTTTTTGTAAATTTGTAATAAGTAGGAAGTAGCTGTGGATTTTCTGGGATTGTGAACGAGTAGGATTAATTAATATTAATTATTATTAGAAATTCACGATTTTCTCATTTAAAGAAAAGAAAATATATTTATATTATAATTATAAAACTAACTATTTCCCAATAAATTGATAAAAAAGTTTTCGAAATAAAATATAAATTTAGATTTCCTTAAATGTAACGCACTAGAAAAACGTGTTTTTGATTGTGTTGGTTAATACAAGACTAAAAATTGACTAGGAGACAAAAATCTAGAGATTGTAACTAGATAATTCTAGAGTTGTGGTTTCTGAGACAAATTCCCGGAATGTAGGATTTCAAGGAAGAGTGTGACTGTTCAAATCCCGAAGTACCAATCTCGTCCAACCTGAGAAGTTTAAGGCAAGTACATTTATGTAAATTTACGATTATTTTAACAATCATTTCATTGCAAGTTTAAACCACTGTTATACACGAACTCTTTCGAGAGTACTGACCGTACTGTTGGGGACTGGGGGAGTAGAGTAGTGGATATGACCAAATCCAAAAATTAGGATAACTGACTGTATTAGCTTTCCCCTCTTCACACGGGGACAAGCCATACCGTATCGCTAGGATACTACTGTAACCCAATCCGGTCATATTCATACCTATTCACATCACTGTACTGTATTATTTCAAAACTGTTCATCTTCAAACTGTTTAAAAGTGCATGATATTAATTGTCATTTTAATTGTTAAAATTTGCATGAATTGTACTTTGCTCCCTCCTGACTGGAGACCAACATTTTAGGTGATCGAGTCATTGAAGATCTGATGCATGTTCCCGCAGAACTTGGAATCCAAGATCAGTAGAGCTGGATAGTAAATTTTTAGTAACCAATGTATCAAATGTAGTTGTAATTAATAGTTGTTGTATTTCAGAAATTTCAAATTGAATAAAATGATTTTTATATTTCGTTAGAATTTCATCTGCATGTATTTCTGCTTGATACAGCTTACTGTCGCCGTCTCAACAACGGTGCAGGCTGGGCATGATCCGATTCGACCCAAGAATTTGGGACCGGGTCGTGACATATTTTTAGTGGTGGCCCATGCAGGTCAGGTCTGTAAATTGGTCTAGTCAACTTAGTCTAGACCATCGCGCAGTTCTGAAACTTGACCTAGGGATAGTTGAGACTTTAGGAAAAACAGACTTTAGAAAAACTAGACACTTAGATGATATACACCATGTTACATTATAGGGCCGAAAATTATTTACTTAAAAATCTATTTTTTGCCTGCTTATAGATTCGTAGGATACCTTGTTTGTGTTTGTACCTAAACCTTATCTAGATTAGGCTGATTGTACCTTTGAGTGTCCCATGACTTTCGAGATTATTTTTTCTACCATAATTTTCAGGTTCTAGTATACCTTAGGATTCATATTCTTTTTGGAATAAGATTGAATTCTTTGGTCTTCTTCTTCTTTATCAAACCTAAATTTCGAATTCTTCATTACTTCTCTACCTTTAATTGAAATCTTGATTCGTTCGCTATGTAGAATTTCGAATTCTCTTAGCATCCCTGATAAATTCTTATCTACCCAATATATATATCTACAACCATTATCCAACCTTTTGCTTTGATCTCCTTTCCAATTGACTAACTTTTTCGGAATCAATCATGAATCAAAATTCTTCTGGGACCATTTAAACCTCAAGGTCAATTATTACCAGAAGAATTAGTTTAGTTCATGATTCTCTTAAAGGGGTTATTTTCAATTTCAATATTGATTGTTATCTCCTGAGTTATTCCAAAGATCGAGAATATTCTCATATGTTGACTTCCTCCTCATCTTAAAACCCTACTCTCTATGCAATTTCTTGATCAAATCAAGGCCTAGAAAGCTTCTATGATTATGAAGCAGGAACGGTCAGAAAATTGATCACATTTTTTGAATCCATTCTATTGTTAAATTTTCTTAAGTTAAGGAGATTTTTAGCTGTCCCAAAGCTATTTAATTTCTTGGCGTTACTAGACAATTTCAATTTGATTTCCTTGAATCAATGAGGCTTACCTTCTCTCAAATTTTTAACTTTCCTTAGTTATGAAATTATTCTTCTCAAAATATTTTTGTATTCCCTGAGTGATTTGTCGGGAATATTATCATTGGTTTTTTTTTCTTACTTAATCTGAAGCGGTGATGCTTCTATCTTATCTAGTGTTTGACTCAATTATTCAAATCAAGGTTGATCATTTCATCTTTGAAATCGGAGAACAGACTCCTCTTGATTTTAGCCCCAGTCTCTTGAATCTCAAACACATATTTTGATAAATCCCTTAATCTCAGAAGAACAATCATCTACATTTTCTATCCTGTTTAGAACTTTGAACTCGTTATGATTATTAAATTACCTCGATGTTTATTCATGATTTTGATCACAACAAAATATTCTAAAAGATTCTAAACATGTTTACATTTTATCTTGATATTCAAACATGCCTCGAATCTGATTTTGCCTTATGAAGTAAACCTAGAATATTTTATAGCTTGGATTTTTAAAGCGCATGATATATAGGATATATATGAGTTAAAATGTACAATGGTGATTAGTATCGAGGAAAGTTTGTGAATAGTTTGACATTGAAGATTAAAGGTTGTCAATGTTAGGCATAGAGATGCACTCTAGGAAGGTGCATGGTGAATTAACTATAAAGGATAATCAAAAAAAAAAAATTGAGAAGATTGCACCCGATAATATGAACTTGAGTTTAGTGAAAATTAATAAAGGAAAAGATCTTATTTGAGTAATAATATCATATGCATCTTAGAATTAAATTTTATATTGACCTTGAAGAGTTGACACTTTTGATTTTAAGGAGAACAATTTTTGTAATGATAGGCCACAAGAAGTTTTGATTAAATATTTCGAAGATGTAATTGATTGAATATAAAATCTACCAGTTGAGGGAAGAATATCATGTTGAGTAGAAATTGAAAGATTAGAGGATTTAAATTTGGTAGATTAACACAAATAAATTTTGGTGATGTGGCTTCGAGTTTTAAATTAGTTGTCTCTAAATATGAGATATATATGAAACATTTATGATTTCAGTTTTGAAAGTAAATTTTGATTTAAGGATCCCATTTAAAGGTTATCAAAGTTTTTGAAGTATGATTTTTTATTTACAAATTTTCCTCATTTATTTTATGTAGGAATTTGATTTGTGAAATGACAGTAAGTTTTTTTATTTTCTTTTGTCGAATTATTTAAAAACTTATGGTATGTTATTTTTAAAACTATTTTATAGATCCTCGCGGCAGGATAATTATATAGATGATCATCTTGCGCTTTATTAAAGGAGAGAGAGTAGCCATGATTAAATTTAAATCTTTGAGAAGGTTGTGTTTGAATCTTTTGATGTTTGAATTTAGATTTTGAAATTGAGATGGATGAACTTTAGGTTAAAGAGGAAATCAAATCTGTGGAAGTTCTATAAATTCTTGGAGACAAACATTACGTGACAAAGATTGAATTTTGACTTTTGAGAAAATTATTTTTTTATTTGAATGAGGAGAAAAAAACTTATTCATCGAATTAACATTAGTAAAAAAAATTGACTGAGGATTTGATTTGATTTTATGATCGAGTCACCAATTGATGTTTGAAGATGTTAATTTTTTGGATACAAGAAATGGCATATTTGGATTCCAATTTTAATTAGCTTGAAAAACTTGAATGTGAGGATGTAATTTTTTTTTCTTGGATAGCAATAAAGATTTTGACCTTATGATTTGATTTCTTACTGGAATTGGAATTGATGGGTAAAATTTTAAATTTGATGTTTTCTAAGGTGGAAAGTGGAAGCTTTGTAGGATTAAAATTTAAGGATAGAATTTATTTGAGCACATTGCGATTTTGTAAAATCACAAGTTTTGAGGGATGTAGTATAATTGAATTTGATTTTTAAGAAGATTATCATTATACAAGATATAAATTTGAAGGTTGTAAGTTTGGAGCATTGAATTTAAATTTAACGTTTAAGGATTGGATTTGATTCAAAAATTTGAAATTTTGCGGAAAACCAAATTTCGAGGAGTTGAGGATATTGGTGATTTTGAGATTTGGCATAAATAGTTATTATTTATTATTTGAGTTGGAAAAAAAATGAAGAATAGGATCTGTGGATTATTGTTCAAATTCGAATTTCGAGGATGAGCTTTGAAATGTTAATCAAGAAATATAAATTGGTTGGGTTTGATACGATATGTGATTGAACTAAAATTTTAGTGATGTGACTCATTAAATTTTAGAATTTACTAGCAGAGATTAAAAGCTTAAATTTCGAGGACGAAATTTTCTAAGGAGGGAAGGTTGTGAAACCCGCTTCCCGGATTTCGTTCGGTATTTTTAATTGTTTTTGGTCATAACATATATTTTGGTTTTATTTGTATTATTAGTATTATTATTATTGTTATTGACAGTTAAGGAAAAATATTTTTTTTCAAATTAAATAATTGAATTTTTATTTTATTCCGAACCTGTCCCGAACCCATCTCGAATCCAAGATCGGTTTTCCAAAACTAATTCAGAAATCTCTTATTATTTATATATTACATTTTCTTAAATGAATAATAAAATAATTCTTTTATTAAAAGTTTTATTAAACTCTCTCTTTAAACCATCAGATGAGGGAAAACCTTTCCTCTCCCATACGTTGCTCTCCCATACGTTGCTCGGCAACTCTCGGCCTCCCGAGCAAACCGCCGGAGACTCCTAAGTTTCCGAAACTCCCGATTTTACCCTATTTAAACTCTTCTCAAACCCTCTTCCTCTCCACACTTCATTCACCACACCCAAACCCCTTTCCCAAATTCCAACCCTAGCCGAACCCCGAGCATCCGACGCCGACCATCGCCGCCCGGCGCCGCACCCCTGCTGCGCGCCTCCCCGCGGCCGACTCCGGCACCCCCTGCTGTGCACTCCGACGCGGCTCAGCCCGCAGCGCACCCCTCTGCCGACCTCCTCCTAGCCGGCCCGACCTTCTGGCCGCGCCCAACTCCGGCCAGGACCCGCCCGTGCGGCCTCCTCCCCGCCGAGCTCCCTTCGGCAACCACCTCGCGGATCTGCCCTAGTTCGCTGGCCTTTGGCCGAGCACCCCGCGCCCTTGCGCGTCTCCTTGGATGGTTCTCTTCCCTGGCCGAAACCCCTGTCGTGCCCTAGTTCCTGAGCTTTCCGACGTTTTTCGTCGACGCCGCTGTTCTTGGCGGTTCCGAGCAACTCTGCCCCACTCGGTCAGCGTGCCCGACTCAGATCTGTGGTTTCCTACTGTCCGCAAGCGCTGAAAGTTCCGAGTCCGAGGCATCACTTCGGATTCCGTCGATTTCGGTAACTTCTGGATAGTCCCATAGTTCTTTTAGTCTATGATGAAAAATTGGTCCACCGATTCCTTCGGGAATTCGGAGTTTTTGGTTACGTTTCAATTACGTTAACATTTTTCGAAGTTTCTTCGGAATTTGTATGTGTTGGTTTGCTTCGTTGATCTTTCTGATTTCGGAATTTTCGAACACTTGTTGGATAGGTTCTGAGATTTTTGGTAGTAAGTTAGAAGCTTCTGTTTTCCGAAGATCATTTCGGAAAAGTTCTGGTTTGACGTTTTTAGGCTGTGGATATTATCTTCGGGTTTTTGGATATTATTTTCTGTTTGAAAATTGGGTATCCCTGGTTTGGGATTTATTTTGCAGGAAAAATCGGCGCGTTTCCCAGTTTTGGGTTATCCCAAAATAGAGGGAATGCTGCCAAATTTCTATAAAAATTTGATTATATAATTTTAAAATGAATTTCGGAAAAGAATACTATTTTTGGATTTATTTGGGCGACAACCGTATTGGTCAATGGGCCCTGGCTAACTGCAAACGAAACCGGTTTCGTCCGGACGTTGAGGCATTAGCTAAAAATGACGATTGGACCAGTTCTGAGACTCAATAATATTTATATTTTAATTAGAATTATTAAATATTATTCATATTTAATTTGTAGGCAGTTTACAGGACTAACGAATTTTTCTTATTTTAATTCTTGGGAATGTAAGGGCATAAGCCCATTTATCTATTTTTTGTAAATTTGTAATAAGTAGGAAGTAGCTGTGGATTTTCTGGGATTGTGAACGAGTAATTAATATTAATTATTAATTAGTTAGAAATTCACGATTTTCTCATTTAAAGAAAAGAAAATATATTTATATATAATTATAAAATACTAACTATTTCCCAATAAATTGATAAAAACAAGTTTTCCGAAATAAAATATAAATTTAGATTTCCTTAAATGTAACGCACTAGAAAACGTGTTTTTGATTGTGTTGGTTAATACAAGACTAAAAATTGACTAGGAGACAAAAATCTAGAGATTGTAACTAGATAATTCTAGAGTTGTGGTTTCTGAGACAAATTCCCGGAATGTAGGATTTCAAGGAAGAGTGTGACTGTTCAAATCCCGAAGTACCAATCTCGTCCAACCTGAGAAGTTTAAGGCAAGTACATTTATGTAAATTTACGATTATTTTAACAATCATTTCATTGCAAGTTTAAACCACTGTTATACACGAACTCTTTCGAGAGTACTGACCGTACTGTTGGGGACTGGGGGAGTAGAGTAGTGGATATGACCAAATCCAAAAATTAGGATAACTGACTGTATTAGCTTTCCCCTCTTCACACGGGGACAAGCCATACCGTATCGCTAGGATACTACTGTAACCCAATCCGGTCATATTCATTACCTATTCACATCACTGTACTGTATTATTTCAAAACTGTTCATCTTCAAACTGTTTAAAAGTGCATGATATTAATTGTCATTTTAATTGTTAAAATTTGCATGAATTGTACTTTGCTCCCTCCTGACTGGAGACCAACATTTTAGGTGATCGAGTCATTGAAGATCTGATGCATGTTCCCGCAGAACTTGGAATCCAAGATCAGTAGAGCTGGATAGTAAATTTTTAGTAACCAATGTATCAAATGTAGTTGTAATTAATAGTTGTTGTATTTCAGAAATTTCAAATTGAATAAAATGATTTTTATATTTCGTTAGAATTTCATCTGCATGTATTTCACTGCTTGATACAGCTTACTGCCGCCGTCTCAACAACGGTGCAGGCTGGGCATGATCCGATTCGATCCAAGAATTTGGGACCGGGTCGTGACATGTTTTTAGTGGTGGCCCATGCAGGTCAGGTCTGTAAATTGGTCTAGTCAACTTAGTCTAGACCATCGCGCAGTTCTGAAACTTGACCTAGGGATAGTTGAGACTTTAGGAAAAACAGACTTTAGAAACAACTAGAACACTTAGATGATATACACCATGTTACATTATAGGGCCGAAAATTATTTACTTAAAAATCTATTTTTTGCCTGCTTATAGATTCGTAGGACACCTTGTTTGTGTTTGTACCTAAACCTTATCTAGATTAGGCTGATTGTACCTTTGAGTGTCCCATGACTTTCGAGATTATTTTTCCTACCATAATTTTCAGGTTCTAGTATACCTTAGGATTCATATTCTTTTTGGAATAAGATTGAATTCTTTGGTCTTCTTCTTCTTTATCAAACCTAAATTTCGAATTCTTCATTACTTCTCTACCTTTAATTGAAATCTTGATTCGTTCGCTATGTAGAATTTCGAATTCTCTTAGCATCCCTGATAAATTCTTATGTACCCAATATATATCTACAACTGTCACGCCCCAGAACCAGAATACTGGAGAGCGGGGGATTGACTCAGCCAGCTACGTATTACGGGTAGATGAATACCGTATAATACGATCAATGCTGTCTAAAAGACGAGGGGGTGCATACTACATGAAAGTCTCACTATGGTCACTTCACATCTATTGTCTCAATCATTCAAATAAGAAACAGAAATAGAGAACATGTAAGATAAAGCAGTAAGGCGTCCCAAACGCTCAGTCAAAATGTTCTTGATATCTGGCTTTACAAAACATAGCCAAATGATGTAGCAAAGTATACACAATTGTTATCAGCTGCAGTCTGACTTAATTACAATTATGCAAAAGTAAGTGCAAGATAATCCGACTAACATGTCGTGCCAAACGGCAAAGTATAAAGTAAATAACAAAACGAGCGGGAGGTAAGGAACCCACTCGAGTCCTCCTGCGATCATCCCTCTAGTATTGACCATCTTGGAGGTGGAAGTAAGCGGAGTCCTCGGAAACCGGCTCTAAATCTGGCCATGCAAAACCAGAGAGGTTAACCTCCAATAGCAAGTACCACAAGGAAGCACGATATGAGGAATTAAATCAGTAATAAGAGAATATGATAAGTAGATCTCTGCTTGCCACTGGGATTCACATAACATCACGATACTTCGAACCAACCTCCCAACCAAACAAAGACAGAAGTTGGTCCGTCATGTCCTGACATTCTGATCATCTCAGTTAGGTAACAGTAGGTACAGCACACAAACAAATCAATTTAAACGGCCATGCAACTACTACGGCTTGCTACTGTGAGTTCCAAGTTATCCTGGAATTACAATAAAGGATTCCTCAATTCTTACTATGTGCAAGCAAGGCTAGTTTACCCAGTCAATCAATTGTGCCAATCATGAATTAGACGAGTCCCAGCGGGACGCCCGTCATCAATATACAATATACAATAGATAATATAACCAGATACTGCTCCCTGCCCGTGTGGCAGATTTGCAGTATCTGTGGGGACCAACCGGCCTGTCGGGCACTACTAGTCCCAAGAGGACTGCCATGTAAGAACTCGGGAATCCATTCTCTCAATGCAATCATTATTTTATTTAACTTAATAGTCTCTACGTTGAGTAAAATCCCATGCCGTGGATCATGGTCATTCAGAATGTACTTTCGTACGGGGTACGATATGCACAACTCTACAACGATGCCCGTGCGATTAGGTTAGGTCTTACATAGCGTAATGCAACAATCCAAACTAACCACGGAATAATCATGCCTTGACCATGAAGTACACATGCTTCTTTTGTAGAAAAATAAATAAATAAATTGAAGCCTGCATGTGTGCCTGTATGTCAATATTCGGGATTGGCCAATCGATTAAAATAGTTCATAGTTAATATGAACGTGTCTCATTCATTCAATTCAATCATAGACGACTAGCCAGTCTCTTAGTTCCAACTAGAAACGCATGATCCATCATTAGTCAAGTAACATCGGGGTCAATTCGTGACAAGGCATAAAAGTCAAATTAATATTAACTATGGCCGAGTCCATAACTAGTATAAAATAGTTGGTAATATATTCTTGAATCCAAGGAAAGGATCAACAAATTCATGTTGGGAGTTGAAAGAAATTCTATCCACAATTCAGTTAATTAGGACATATAACAGTCAGAAACAACCAAATTATGCATATGCGGCCTATTCTGCGACATGCATGCAACTGCGACACCATATGCGCCTACTGCGACATGATATTCGCCTCATGTGGCTCAACTGCGACATGATATGCGCCTACCGCGACATGCGCCTCATGTGGCTCAACTGCGACATGATATGCGCCTACCGCGACATGCGCCTCATGTGGCTCAACTGCGACATGATATGCGCCTACCGCGACATGCGCCTTAATGCGGCTCATGCGCGATATGATATGCGGCTACTACACATGCGCCTCATTGCAACATGCGCCTACTACGACATGCGCCTTCTGCGATATGATGCGGCTACTGCGACATGCGCCTCATTGCAACATGCACCTACTGCGACATGCGCCTTCTGCGACATGATATGGCTGCTACTGCGACATGCGCCTCATTGCAACATGCGCCTACTGCGACATGCGCTTCTACGACATGATATGCGGCTACTACGACATGCGCCTCATTACAACATGCGCCTACTGCGACATGCGCCTTCTGCGACATGATATGCGGCTACTGCGATATGTTGTTCGTGCTGCAGATGAATATAGGAACGAACCAAAATACTTTGCCATGACTTCCACAAAATAAATCGAAATCTAACTTTTCAAAAGCCAAACTTTAGTAGAATTAAATTCTCTACAACATGGAACCACTTAATTTCGAAAACACAATGTTTGATAGATCAAAACCCTAAATTTCATAGAAACCAAAACTATGGAAACCAAAACTTAAAACTTAGATCTACACCCAACCATCCATGGAAAACAAAAACTTCAAGACCTAAACTTGTAGAGGAAGAGAGATGAACACATAAACTAAAAGTAAATGGGGATGCATGAAATCCCTCATGGTGTGCAAGATGTACTTGCCTCTCCAAATGGGTTAGGGTTTGGTGGAGGATAAATGTGAATGAATGAAGAATGAGAGTGGAAGAAGACTTTTATATCAAGGTCAAGTGGATCTCCACCATTCATTCTCTCCACCAAATCCAAGCCATCCATTCCTTCCATGTTGAACCAAACCGAACCAAGTTGGTTTCCTATGAACCGAAATGAACCAAGAGCCAAGAAAAGCAGAAAATAAAATACAGAAAAATTAATAAGCACAAAATTGAAGAATTTAAATACAGAATAATGCATGATAAATATTGAATAAATACATTCAAGAAGTACACGTATAAAATACTTATTCTGGGAACGGGTAGTGACATCTCTACCCTCCTTAGAAAAATTTCGTCCTCGAAATTTCAGATCCACACAGAAATGTCAGAGCTAGACTAATCTAAGCACAAGTAATTGAGTAAACAATCATTCTACAATACCAAATAGCAAGTAATATATCTATGTTTAACAATCTACGACATCAAGCAATTCTACTCACTCATAAGGTGGCAAGCATGAGGAGTTAAAACAATCAAGGTATATAGAGAGAGATACCTTGTGAGTCAAACAGGTGCGGATACCGTGATCGGATATCATCCTCACGTTCCCACGTTGACTCTCCTAATGAGTGATGACCCCAAGCAACCCGGACAAGGCTAATTGTTCGGTTCTTGAGTATCTTCTCTCTTCGGTCCAAATAGACACAGGCTGCTCCTCGTAAGACAAGTTGGTACCAACAACCAGCTCAGAATGATCGAGGATATGGCTTGGGTCCGATATACCTTCGCAACTGAGATACATGAAATACGTCATGCACCTCTCGTAACGAAGGTGGAAGGGATAACGATACGCAACATCGCCTATCCTATCAAGAATAACAAATGGTCCTACGTATCTCGGACTCAACTTCCCGCGAACGCCAAATCTAATGACCCCACGGGTAGGTGAGATCCGCAAGAACACGTGGTCCCCAACAGAAAACTTTAGCGGCCTACGATGCTGGTCCGCCCAATGACGATGCCGATCCTGTGCAACTCGAAGTCGCTCTCTAATTTCCTTAACCAATTCAACTGTCTGAACAATCATTTCCGGGCCTAACATCTTCCTCTCCCCGATATCATCCCATGCTAGTGGTGACCTACACTTCTTACCATATAGTGCTTCAAATGGCGCCATCTGGATATTGGCTTGATAACTGTTATTGTATGAGAATTCCACTAAGTATAGGTGGCTCTCCCAAGATCCTCCAAAATCTAGGGTGCAAGCTCGCAACATATCCTCTAAAGTCTGAATTATCTTTTCTGATTGCCCGTCCGTCTGGGGAGGTAAGCCGTGCTAATCTTAACTTGGTACCCAG
>JANAVB010024888.1:0-59494 GCA_029216955.1 Iris pallida
CTCAAAGAATATATCTGATAGCTGTTGTATTCATGCATTGGTCTCCGACAACTTGTATACAAGGTCACTAGATCTCTCGACGGTTTTCAGTACACTGGGAGCCAATCGGCCTAGGAGAGATTGTTTAGACACCTAGAGGTACAAGAACCTATGGTGTTGCATCCGTCTACTAGCGATGAGCTGAACCCAAGTGTCACAGTGGCTAATAATGGAAATACCCATGGACCATCATATAGATAGATGTTGATTGGTGCAGAGCTGAACTCATATATCACAGCTGCCAATCGAGTCTGCATGTGTTTAAATATGTATTGCTAAGACCTAACGATGCAGAACGAACATGAAATAAGAATGTTGGTTATTTATGTTTGTCTTGTGCAGGGATGGACTGTCGGCTATGGTAAGAATTACTGAAAAAGTGATACACGTGTTGCTTTAGTTTTCTATATAAATTACTTTCAGAGATTAACCTATTGTAAAGAAATGTTTTGTCCCACTAAAAAACATATAATATATGCTTGTCAATGACCCTAAGAGTTGCTTGAACAAGAGAATGATATAGCTCATGAAACATGCTATGCACGGTGCTTCAAATGAATAGTCCCTGGTATGCTTGAAAGAAAGGAAATAAAGTGGCTTTTCAAAGATGTTTTCAAAAAGAGATGTAAACTGACTCTGTATGCATGAAATGAATAGGTAAAAATAGCAAGACCACATCACAAGAAATATTTTCTCCTAAATTAACAGTGATCGTTTCAGACAAAAGTAGCCATTTGTTCACAATCACCAGTATGCTGATATACTGACCCATCATCAGTCTGCATGCAGGTGCAAGATGCATCGATAAGGATAGTCCAAAACGATAGCCCGAGCCTCATCCTCAGGAGCCAAAAATCAGAAGAGATGCCAAGAGATGGACATCTATTGCAAGAGTTGGTTTTGTATATAAAAGGATGTATTGAATGGGAACGGGATCAATGTAATCTGTAAATTTCTAAGAGAATGTAAGCATTGTATCAGAGTGGAATGAGAGCTTGTAATCTGTTCAAAGAATATCAATAAAGAGAATTATTCTTGTTACCATTATGTTCAATTATATGTCTACAAAATGTCGGTTGATGCTTCAATTATTTGCTATATGTTCCGTGTGCTATTGTCAACCTTATCTATCTTGTTTGTTACAGGTCTTGGCCTTGTGCAAGCGCAACTTAGGCTTGTACGGTATCACACCCAAGTGAGGATGAACGGTCTCACAGAGTCCGAAACGAGGACGAAAAGACCTTACGGGATCGGGATGACAAAATGGTATCAGAGCAACACGAACCTCTGGCCAATTGTTGATTCGTTGAATTAGAAGATGTTCTACTGATCGAAATTTTCTTGCCTTCTTGATAGTCGATGAGATGAACGTTCCATATATAAGTCCGTAAATATTTTTATGATGCCGGCATAAGTTTTATCGATTTGATTGATTGAGATTGAGAAGTTTATTGAACATGAATTTTGACATGATTAGACTGAGATTTTTATGGATTGATGATGGCGAAGGATGAGGACTATTGCTGCTATGGATATCGTAAGTTCTTCTTAAGTTTCGAGGATGAAACTTCTTCTCGGTAGGTAATTATGTAGTGCTCCGCTCCGCGAAGGCACTAGATAAACAGAGAGATTGGATTGCTAATTCTACAACAGAAGACGATTGATCTGGGTGAGTGGACAAAGACTTATTTTATGATTCGCTTACACCTAATAAGAATTTGAGTTTTGGGATGAATGATATTGCTAATAACAAGTTGGTAACCATTAAGTATGTATATAAGATTTCGCATGTTGTTATGCTAAGAACAAGAAAAGAGATAATGTATGCTAAGAAGAATATTGTTGCCTGCTAATAAGAAATGAGATGATGCCATGCTAAAGTAGAGATGTTGCCTTTAATCAATAAACTGTTACCATGCTAACAAGAAAAGAATAGAGATTGCTCATGTGTCCCAAATTTGTATACTTTCAAGGTTGAATGATACTTTATATCTGCACAGAACTGTTATTATGTTTTTAAAGAATGAATGCTTGATTGTCTTCAAAGATGTTCTGAATGCTAGACATGTACAGACGGACTTGTACATGTTACAAAGAGATGAAATATCTAGGAGCTTCGGCTCTGAATCAAAGAAAAGAGAAAAGGCAGAGTCATAGCTCTGTCGTTCAAAAAGAAAAATGTTAGAAAGTGGAATGTTTGCTCAAAGATGAAATATTGCCCCTCAAAGATTCTATCTATAGTTGTTGTATTCATGCATTGGTCTCAGATAACTTGTATACAAGGTCACTAGATTTTTGACAGTTTCCAGGACTGGGAGCCGATCGGCCTAGAAGAGATTGTCTAGACACCTAGAGGTACAAGAAACCTCGGGTGTTGTATCATGTCCACTAGCGACGAGCTGAACCCGAGTGTCACAGCGGCTAATAATGGGAATACCATGGACCATCATATAGATGATTTGATTGGTGCATAGCTGAACCCATGTGTCACAGCTACCAATCGAGTTTGCATGTGTTTATAATAAGTGTTGCTAAGACCTAACGATGCAGAGACGAACATGAAATAAGAATGTTGGTTATATTATATTTATGCTAATCCTTGTCTTGTGTAGGGATGGACTGTCGTCTATGGTAAGAATCACTGAAAAAGTGATACACGTGTTGCTTAAGTTTTCTATATGAATTACTTACAGAGATTAACCTATTACAAATAAATGTTATGTCCCATTAAAGAAAAGATATATTTATGCTTGTCATTGACCCTAAGAGTTGCTTGAACAAGTGAAATGATATAGCTCATGAAACATGCTACGCACTGTGCTTCAAATAAATAGTCCCTGGTATGCTTGAAAGAAAGGAAATGAACTGTGGCTTTTCAAAGATGTTTTCAAAAAGAGATGTAAACTGACTCTGTATGCATAAAATGAACATAGGTAAAAAGTAGCAAGATCATATCACAAGAAATATTTCTCACTAAATGAACAGTGATCGTTTCAGACAAATGTAGCCATTTGTTCACAATCATCAGTATGCTGATATATTGACCCATCATCAGTTTGCATAGGTGCAAGACGCATCGGGAAGAATAGTCCAAGGCGATAGCCCGAGCCTCATCCTCAGGAGCCAAAAATCAGAAGAGATGCCAACAGATGGACATCTATTGCAAGAGTTAGTTTGTATATAAGGAATGTAATGTATAGAAACGGGATCATTGTAATCTGTACATTTCTAAGAAAATGTAAGCATTGTATTAGAGTGAAATGAGAGCTTGTAATCTGTTCAAAGAATATCAATAAAGAGAATTATTCTTTTTACCATTGTGTTCAATTCATATATCTGCAAAATGTTCGATGCTGCTTTAATTATCTACTATATGTTCCGATGCACTATTGTCAACCTTGTATATCTTGTCTTGATACAGGTCTTGGCCTTATGCAAGCGCAACTTAGGCTTACACGGCATCATGCCCAACCGAGGATGAACGACTCACAGAGTCTGAAGCGAGGACGAAAAGACTCTGCGAGATCGGGGCATAATAGTTCAGACCCGGATCGACAAGGATGCGATCCACCCTCATTGTGTCGATGTACCCCACGAAGTAAAGAGGTCTATCATGCCGATTGTCCTCCAATAGCATGTCATCCTGGATGAAGTTGATATTCGGCATGATCTCCATCATACTATGACATTGAGGGAAAGCTACTAGCTCTTCATCAAACTTCTTGAGATGTGCAAGACAAGCATCGGCTTGCATCAGGGCTTCAATTAATATTTCTCAAGTTTTCTTCGAGAGACGAAGGAGCTCGAAGATCAATAGTCTTGCTGGAGTATTAGCTAGTTGAGCCTATATGTCAAAGTTATAAGATTTCTGAAGGCCCTGCAGTGGGGTCTTCTTCAAGTTCTTGTCAAAGTGAACCTATTGCTTGCCTTTAGCAGCTGTTGTCATCTTAGAAGGACCCGAGTCAGCTGGTGAAGCTGATGTTAGAGGAGCATCTGAAACTTGAGGGGGTATGACAACTTCATTCTTTTGACCATCTAGGTAATCTCTAAGGTAGATTCTAGTACCGGTCAAGACTTCTTCCTCAGGAGCGGGTGAGAGAGAAATCATGTTACAGGTTTTCACTCGTGCTTTGCTCTTGGAGGATTTCTTTTTCTACAGGGGAATTGTGTGGATTTCCTTTTCACTCGTGCTTTGCTCTTGGAGGATTTCTTTTTGGAGTTGTAAAGATAACGGTATCGGAGACCCCTTTCTATTGTTCAAGCTTGAGGCTTTCTGAAAGTCATATCTATATTTATCATCAGCTTGCGAGATTGCTGACTGTATCGATAGAATTTGGGCCGATAGTTGACTTTCAATATTGACGGAGCAGTCACTGAAGAAGATGCAGATCCTGCTGGAATGAAAGTAATCTTCAAATAAGGAACACGGCCATCAAGCGCAAAGTGCTATTAAAACCATATTGCATGATTTGTACTTGGCTGACTTATTTGCTTTGACATAAGAACAAACGTCTTCTGTTCAAATTCGTTGACGTGGTCTGGATGGACCCACATAATCTCACCTTTAGCTGTTGATAGTGGCACAAAACCATCATTTCGTGTTGGCGGGAGGTTAACAATCTCCATAGTTGCCTTCAGAATTGGGACAACACCGTTGGGAACTAACTGAGGAGCAAAGTCTCCGAATTGTAAAGAGATGACATTAGCTGTCACTATCTTCTCATCCTTTTGGAGGGTGATTGCTTTAGTATTGATCAACTCCTGGATCTTTCCTTTGAGCACATAGCATGCCCAGGTTCGATGTCCCAAAAACCTGTGATACGCATAATATTTAGAATTGTCAGTTTTACCTACTTCATCTGGCTATTTATTTTTGACAATTAAAGTTTATTGCTTTTGATCAAGCAATCGAAGATGCTCATGATGTTGTTGTCATCAAAGGAATACTCTTCCTTAGGTCGCGGTGATGCCCTCTGTAGAGGTGTTGTCGCTGTAGGTGCTGACTGGACTATATTGATGGCTAAGGCTTCTATGCCTTTATGATTGTTTTGGTGACTACTCCTGCTGCTAGCAAGGTGCTTATCTTTATCCAGATTAGACATCAAAATACCTAGATGCTTGAACTTTTCAGTACTGTCTTCGGCTGCTCTGGCACTTACTATGAAGGAACCCCAATCTTGAAATTGTGTTGGTCTCGTCCACATGCTAACGATAGGTAACAAGTTTGATTTACATGGCGTCAATGCGTCCGAGTACCTAAAGGCATTTTGAGTGCCTTTCGTCGAAAGCGTTCGATGAAATGTTCAACTATTTTATTGGGCTTCTGTTTGATTCTGGTAAGGACGGACATGGTCATGTTGTGAGTCCCTTCTAGAATTGTTCCAGGAACATCTTTTTCAATGTTGCGAAGGATGTTATGCAACCATCTGGTAGACTTCGATACCAATCATAGGCAACACCCGCTAAGCATCCGACAAAGTCTCTGGTAAGTAAAACATCATTTTATTAGAGATAGCAGTCATCATCTCAAAGTGATTGATATACTGACTCGGTGATGTGTTGTCGTCAAAACATTATGATCGACGACTTGTATTTGGACGGGAATGGAACTTCCTTCCATTCTGCAGGATAGGGTTATGTGATCCCTAATATTTGCAATCCTTCTTTCTGTTTGAAAGCTTTAAACTGATTTCGCAGAAGCTTGACTGTCTCAAGGGCATCTTTTGATACTTAAGGGGCAACAAATTGATTCGAAGGATTAGAAAGTGGAACTACATTATAAGCACAACCCCCAGCACTAAAATGACTTGGAGTAGCTTGTACTTGAAGGTGTATGACGTCCGAGACGATAGAGTTTGGAAGAGGCTGTGCTCTAAGACCAATATTGATAGGCACGGAACCTGCTGCATGTTCTTGGGTTGAAATTGGATTCACAAATGGTGGAACGACATATTGTGTCATGATTACCACATGCATGCTTGTAACCATGTCAGCCATGGCTTTTAGGTTGTGTCACGACCCGCACCCGCTTTTTGGACGCGAGAGCGTGAGCAAGCCAGCTACGCATCGAGCGGACTCCAGCCCGACTCGAATACGTAAATGCTATCACGGCTATGGCAATGGGCCTAATCAGGGTGATAGAATCTATCTCAATCCACAATAAGAATAATAATCAAGAATGAACAAGTATGGGTCGTGGTCTGCAGCCCACTAGCATGCATGTCCGATTAGACTACAAGAAATAACATAAGTCTATAAACTGAATCAATAAATATGAAATATTATGATGATGAAAGGGAAACACGAGCTGGATGAACTGGATAATAAACATGGTATCAATACCTGAATCGCGCAAGCAATATCATCACATCCGGACCCCACAAGTGTCATAATCATCCGCCATTCAGAGCTGCTAACTAACTCCATGCAATAACTAACCTCAATACGAATCCAACAAAAAAATGGCGCACGAAAATCACGTCGGAGTTGACGGCAATCGCTTCGGGAAGTCGGAAACCCTAGATGAGTTCTCCCACAAAAAGTTGCTAAAATTTCTAGGTTTAACGAATATAATAATATATATATATAGGAAGGGAGTCGGTGGGCTGCTGGGCGCCGACAGGTGGGCCCAGTGCTGACTGTACAGCTGACTGTGCAGATGACTGTGTAATTAGTTAATTTAAATGCAGAAATCGTTAAAAACTCATTTTAACTCCAAATAAATATCAAAAAAATCCAAAAAATTGTAGAAAATTATAGAAAATACATTTAACCTTCTAGAATATAAATAAAAATGTTTTACCTCATATTAGTCCTAAATGGCCTCATAATAAATATTGGAAGCCTTTAAAAATATAAACTTTAATGAATAAATTCTTAAATATTGCCTAAAATTATGGAAAAATTCTAGAAAATATAAAATAGCATAATGAACACTAGAAAAATATTTGGGATCAATAATGCTCATAGGATTGCACAGTAAATTCTAGAAGTCTTAGAAAATAGGTTTTTCCTATATTTAATTATCTAAAAATTCCAGAAAAATTGTAGAAAAATACATAAAATATTTAACCTAATAGAGCCTGAAGAAAAATAATTGGTCTCAAAATAGTCACAAATGGCCTCAAAATAAATTATGAAAGTCATTCATAAATATAAATCTTCATAGAATAAATATTTTAAAATATATAAAAATGTCTAAAAATCATAATAAAATATAATATAGCTATAGAATGCATATAGACCCTATCTAGAGATCATGTGACTACAAGATGGTCATAACTCACATGTGGGCTTAGTCACAACTCCAATGATCATAGAAAAATTAAATGTAAACTAATCAAATAAAAATAAAATATATCACAAAATTTTGGGAAGAGGAGTTACAGGTTGGCCTCTACAGCAGTGATTCTTTGCTCTTGACTAGCAGAACTGGAAGCGTTTTGCTTTTCACTCGTCATGTAAGCTGACACTTCTCTCGATACAGAAGATGAGCTAGTAGATAAGATGGTCTGATCAGAGTCTTCGCTATCAGCGTCGAAGTTTAGCAGATTGCTACTCCTGGGTAGGAATCGGGAAGATTCTTTTGACCGAGGAAGTCTCGGTTGGAATTAGAAAGATTCCTTTTACCAAAGAAATCTCGGTTTCTTAATCTTATTTTGATAGACCACTTCAGTATAGTCCAGGATCTGACTGTAGAATTGTCACCATGAAGGTCGTAACAAGTTATGTCTCGGGCGTCTTCCACCCCCAGTGTTATGAGATGCCATGTTAACTAAAGTGAATAGCAGTTCGTCTTCATCCACTAAGATTACATTGGAAGATCCGGAGTGATTGGGAGATTGAGAGTAGTTTAAACGGTTGAACACCACCCGTTTTGCTAGTTTGCAGCAGCACTTGACGTCGACTTCATGTGAATAATAGTAACGTTTGTCATATGTGAACATATCATCGTCAACTATCAAGATCATTCTAGGAAAGCAAGGATAATTCAAGCGGTCAAACACAGACCGTTTGGCTGTCTTGCAGCAACACTTGATTATCATTTCATGATACTGGTTACAGTGATGTTCAGTCTGTGGAGTCAATGTTGTACGGTATGCACATGCCGTCTTTTACTTGTGTACAATTCGCAAAGATTAGGTACATGATAAGAAGAAGGTGAAGGAGGAAGAGCAGACTCTGCCTTATTACATTAGGACTGTGATGCCTATTCCTAAGCTTTCGTGTTCCCTGCGTGTATAATGCAGTGCTAAGTTCATTAGCATAAGTGGGTTTTGTCTCTTAGAAGCCTTTACTGTGTGCGAATTAGTGATTAGCACCGACGATACTGGAGTCTTCTAGCGCACCATCTGATTCATTTCTGCTTGGTGCCTATTGAGATAGGCACGCATGTCAGCATTTGGCATCATTTGATTATTGGTTTGAGATACTTCTAGTCTTCCTTGCTATCCTTGATATGCACAAGTAGAATAATTATGGTGCTGGATAGATTGGCACAGAACAAACTGACGCGAACCAAGTTGTTGTGGAGTAGGCAAGATACCTTGGTGCTCTGTGCGATTAGCACAGCGCATTTGGCGCGGTACCTATAGGCAAAAAAAGTAAACTCAAATAGAACCTACTTTCTGGGAAGTAGAATTCTGGTTCAGAGATAATTTGGCACTGATTGGTGCAGCAGCACAATCAAGTGGATTTTTTACCAAGTCAAGGACTGGGAAAGAGTGGGAATGGCCATAGGGCGCTTTCCCTTATCTTGAGTAGCAGTAGCAACAATTGATACGGTATTGGACTTTGGAGTCCAAATGGCGCATGCCTTATTCTCGGTAGCAACAGTTGTAGCGGCTTGGCAAAATTGCTCTTGGCACCTCCAGCGCCAATCATTTGTTCATAAGCAACTTAGTCGAATTCGACGACCAAGGTCTCTTGCGTCGTGCCGACTGACGCAACATCACATTAAGTTGTCACCTTCTCATCGGAGGAGAAAGTCGACCCCAGCAGAGCCGCCATTTTGTTTGTGAAAACAAAAGTTTAAATACAAACTAAAAAAAAGAAAAACTATAACTGATTTCTGGAGAAGTACAACTATAGGAATCTGATAAGAATCTGATCACTTTATCCCTTGGACTATGCGATATCGGGAAAGAAAAGTTCTTAAACGTGCTACAGCAACTTCTCAGCGATTATTGATCATTAGTGATGCTTGGAAAGTGATTTTGAACTCGATTTATAGAGTTTTGAGATAACGGTTAAGTAATTATCCAGATTGACGCACAGGCTGATTCTGTACTGGTTGGTGGACAATCATCAAGTCACATGAATGGTTAGCTTAACTGCAGATGACACTGGCATTCTGTGAGAGAAGTGTGCTTGGTCGTAGGCAGTGTCACATGTGCATTCTTCGAGATTAGTGACATGCGTGCCACGTTATCTAACTACTTCTGGATGATGATTGATTGATTCGCCAGTACTTGAATGGCGCGATCCATTGATTGGCGCCAAATGTCGATTGGTGCTAAGTATAGAAAACACTGAGTAGGAAGAGCTTCATCACTTCGCGCCATTGATGAATGGCACGGAGAAACAAACAGCCATCATTGTGACAAGTTTGACAAAATCTACTCGAGCGCTGCACGCTCAGGATTCGGAAAAAAATTTATCGACTGACGTATTGTTGGTCATCATAACTGACAACTTAGCTTCTCGAGGAAGATTGCCATATGGCAGTCCGCGTGATTTGATGGTGGCACAAGTTGGTGTTGGTCCCAGCACTATCTGTGAATGGCGCGATATATTATTTTCATATATTTTAAGATTCTACAATGACGACTTGAGTGAGATGCTCCAGACTCCAAATAATGGAGATACTTTTGTCATAATTACCAAAGTCAATTTTGGTAACGAAATAACACTTGAATCATTTAAGGATGTTATTTGCAATTCTTTTCCATAACCTCCTGGAATGTCTTATGTCCAAGTATCTAAACCAGCATTTTTATGAGTTTTATCACATTATCTTGTCATCTATTCTGCCTAAGAAGGGATCCACTAAAGAGATCATGTACTTAGAGATGTCAGCTCTCTACCATATTCATTTTCTTGTTCCTTTTAGTCACCTAAAGACTATGATCTCGACAATGGTAAATTGTCTCAAGAAAAGGCACAACCTACTATGTGCTATGTATATACCAATTATCTTTCTTAGGTGTGATATTCCTTTAAACTCCTGCCCCTTCGGCAACATACCATGTTGCCTCCTCGAGCCCTAGGACCCGACCTTTACCTTATATTGCTCCACATCCTGATGAGGCCTGTGATGAGAATGTCCAACCGGATGCTCATGCACCACCTTCTTATCCTGCTGTTGTTCCTCCTCTTGCTACTGAGGCTCCAGCCTCACTTGATGAGATTCACGTTCTCATGTGTGCACATTTTTTCTTGAGGATGAGCATCCCAGTGCTAATTTAGAACGACACTGCCAGACAGACTTCAGGAATACTCTTTAAGTCCAGGCTCTTGGGAACTCTATTGCTGATATGCTGTAGAGTTTGGTACATGCACCTGGTGGCCATATCCCCTATCTCCGTCACCCTTAGTTTTTCGGATATTGATTTGAGGATCTAGAGGCTCAACGCTATTTCATTCCTGGATTTGCATATTATGATCCTAACCAGTCAGTCGAGACTGGTGACTATACTACTTGAGGTTGTTATTGGCATTTTTGGACTTTTAATTTACTGCTGGTTGATGCACTATTTAGTAACACTTTAGTTTGGTTCTTTTAGTTATGCATTTCTTTTATTGCACTTTGATTATGAATCCGACTGTTTATGGTGTGATTATGTTTAAAACACTTTATTGTTAGTAGTATTATGTTTTTATTTCATGTATTATGCTACTTGCTAAATGTTCTAGTAGTTATCTCATTATTTATGGTTCTTTTTACTGTTTTCTTGTTATTGTGCTCTTTGTTTGTGGGGGAGCTTACATTTTGCTGAATGATGAAGGGAAAAAAGTTCATTATCAGTACCATTTATCAAAGAAGGTAAAAAAATCTTTGGATATTATTTGGTGTATCAACTCGACTTTGTCAATTATCAAAATGGTAGAGATTGTTGGCATATTGGTCTGGTCACACCTGATTTTGATAACCGATAAAAACTATCGTTTGATATGCACAAATAATATACAGGTATGGTACTACTGCTAAACGACTACTACCATGGTTCTACATTCAACCAGAGTCTTTGTAATTATAATTGCGTCGTTGATCAAGACATTTTTTCTATATTATTATGTATTTTCTAATTTATTAACTTAAAAAAAATGTACAATTAAACGAGGTTGGCACATGGTGCAGCTACAAAGTCCACTTTAAATTAGTCTACCCAATATATTCCTTGATTATTCCACATAAAAATACAGTCCTCTCAACAAATAGCCCAAAAATCAAAAATCCAAAGCCATTCTTCATGAATCCTTTATGGATATAAGGCAACCGAAATTGGATCAAGTTCTGCCCGAACTCGGTCCCCCTGACTCAGTTCCCGAGGGATCAGGTCATCCTGAAGAACATGCTCCAAATGTTTGAATTTTTGAATATTGGACTACCGAACTCTAACCGAGTTTTGTCCAAGAAAATACTATAAATCAAGAAGAATTCTTCATTATATTCATTCAATCATCTCTTCTCTTCTCTTCTCTATTCATTCAAGTGTTCTCAAAGAGCTTTTCACTTTCAAATCATAGCTTTACAAATCCTAGCCAAGCCATTACCAGTTTTGGTTCAATCTAGAAGTTTGTTCGAATAGTACAAAAGGGTTGAAAATATCTCAGTTTTTATCTTGTTCCTGAAGTCGGCAAGTCCTTCGGATTAAAGGCTTGCAAGTTGAAGTAGTGCTCTTTGGATAAAAAATATGTGTTGTAAGGAGCTGCAAGCAGTTCGAATTCAAAGCTTGTATTTCATGAGATAGTGGATTCAATATCGAATTGAGTACTCAAGACTGAACTAGTCCTCTCAAAGGAAAACCAGTATAAACCTTGGTGTTTGAGTTTGCTCTCTCTGATCTCCTTATATTACGCATTTGTTTAAATACTACTTATTTCGCATTAGATCGTTACTTCCTTAATTTTTATACTTGAATTTTATTCCACTGCACACACCCACTCCATTCATGTAACCTCAGCTAATCGAATTCTTGGATTTTTCGAATTATTGTTTCCTTTTATTCTCTGAATTTTTCTAAGTCTTTGAAAATGGTAATTTTAATACGAAATATATTTTCAATCGTAATATGCTATCAGTATTTGAGTCATTGGTTTGAAAAACTATATTATGCAAGTTAAATGATTTCCTATCTAGAATTTTCATCAGTTATAAATATTTACATTTATATAAGAAAAATATTGTCAAAATGTTATTTTAAGATAAATATACTCTTATTACCATTTTATTATTTTATTTTATTCTAAGTTTATAATGATTGTAATTAGTCTATTTTTCCCTCGTATCGGGCTTAGGCTATTGCGGTCATAGTTCTAGCCTACCAAACCTTAGGCTTGAATTGTGGGCTAGGGTTTTGTTTTAGCCAATAATTGAATAGTTTGTGACTAAATAAATTATTAGCTCGTATTTAGTAACAAATTGTTAGCGGTTAGTGTTAAGTTAGTTGTTAGTATTTTCCATTAAATTTCCTACTCCTATTACAATTTTGCCATTAGGATTTTTCCATTCTACCCTATATATTGGGGACTTCCCAAATATTACACATAGCAATCCTAAATTTTCTAAGTATTCACACTGTTCAACAGCCACCCCTCTGTAGTTTTTTCCAACTGCCGCTCTCCTCCCAACTTCTCTACGACCCACCACCACTGGTTCCCTCATTTCGGCCAGACTACTCCACTGTCATCACCACTCTAAGCCAGTTAAGCCACTACCGCCATAAGACAAACCACCACCAATAACACAACTGCCCAAGGCGCCACCCCTTCTGACTCCCGCGACCACCCTGGTCCAGACCAATACCCCCCACCGGCCTAATCATCACCACCATCACAGAGTAGAGGGGGAGGGAAATATCACTTACCTGAGGCCTGCCATCGCCCCACCTTTCCGAGCTGCCCTCTCATGCCCGACCACAACTCCAGATCTAGTTGACCCCAACTTCGACCACCTCCCGGCGCTTCGAGCTTTCCCCGACGCTCGGCGAGTCCTCGAACCTCGACCACCCCCGCTCGAATGCCACACCAGGCAGTGCTCCACCTGTCTAGCACCGGCAAGTAGATTCCCCAGTGCTCGTCGATCTTCCTAGCGCTTCATTGTGTGTCCTCCGCCAGCACACCCTGCCCCCAAGCCAAGCCCGACCTCTACCGCCTCTATGCGCTCCAACCGCCGCTCTGGTAATAAACCCCCTTCTATCTTCCTTCGTCTCTCTCTCTTACTCGATAGGGATTTTGAAAAGAAAAAAGAAGTGAATGGGAGAGCAACATGACCCCTGCTGCCCAATATTATAAAGGATTTTGGTTTTAATTAAAAATAGAGATTTGGGTTTTGGAATGTGACAAAGCTCACCTTTTTTCCTTTGTTGTGTTAATCACAATAAATTAGGGGTTTTGTTTTAATTAGTATCATTTGGTTAATAATACTTAATTTGGTTTTATTATTTTGGCTGGGCCGAGCCAATGTTTAAAAGAAAGAAAAGGGAAATTGTTGATTTTGGGCTGGGGTATTCTTTAATTATTTGTTGGGCGGTTAGACTATTATACATTAATGAGGAATGATGAGATTGGTGGAGAGTAGCAATGTTGATGTTTCATGCTAATCAAAATTTATTATATTTGTTAAAATTATTATTGTATTATTATTTTTATCGATAGGGATTAGGGTTTATTGCATGGGCAGAGTTGATTATGGGCCGAGCCCATTTAACTAGTATTTAAATTCAATATTACGGGTCTGGCCTATGATATTATAATTATAACTATGTTTATGGTTTTGGGCTTAAAGCCCATATGTGAATATTCTGCATACCAAAATGTATATTATGTGTTATCATTATATCTGTAAATTTTAACAATTTTGTTGTATAGATATACATATTACTACCTTTCTCAAGAGGCATTATAACATATACATAGCAAGCTAAATATATTATTATAGTATTTTCAGCTATTTTTAAATATAGTTTTCGCATAAAATTCTATTTGACTAAATTAGGGGTTTAACGTCCTACAATGATTTTCTAGGCTTTAAACTATTTATCTAGAAATATTATGGTTGATAAAAATATAATTTCTAAATACTGTAAGTGAATTTCTAAGATAGTTTATGTATGTAGATATACCCCCTTTTCTTAAAATCATTAATCGCGACAATTATAGTCATTTTCCTCGTTCTTGATTCGATTATCATGCCAAACTCTAATTTTTGGGTTTATATATCAAACTAGGTTATTTGAGCTATTCTGGACTCGTCGAAACCACCTGTGTCGTTATTTGATGCCAAATTGTGGAGCATAGCGTCGGTACCCATTCCGTATCGGCATGTTGTGTCGTGCACGTCGGCTTCAACTAAATTGAGGAGAGTACCTATCTCTAATTGTTTTCTTCATGATAGTATCTATATTACCAGCTCTAGACTAATTTACTTGATGCTAACACATTGTTATACTGATTGATGCTAAATAGATCCCATTAGGAGATGTTATCCCCTTATCGTGTACATCGGGTATTTCATGTGCATGTACTTTATCATGTGCATCGTGTGCTCCTTGTATCCGTATTATTCACTCATGTGCTCCTTGTACTTCCTGTTCTTCATGTGCAAATAACAACGTGTCATAATCAGATCCATGTGTATTGATTAGGGCGGGAGAGTAGAAGTAGTTATGTGATTCAAACCCTAGCATAATCATGTACATGTCGATTATACCCTTCACGTATAATCGAGTTATCGTAGAATAATCATGTGCAACCTAAACTAATCACATAACTATTTTGTGCTCTAAATCATTTAGTTTTTATTCCAGATATGGTATATTCCCTATATTTTTATGTACTCATTTTTTCTATATATTCGTGATGCTATTTCTTTGTATTTCCATTCCAGTACATTATGTATATTCTTCTATTGCGAGTTATATATTTTTAATCATGCAATGAAACTGCTTTCAGAGTTATGTACATCGCTCCAATCCTAAGTGGATAACTATTTTTTAGGTAATGTTATGGCCCACACTCTGGACTTTATGATGACATATCTCGATGTACCTTTCATCATGAGTTGACCTGTGGAGAGCTCTAGGCCATATTCTTTATCTAGATTTATGTTTTGTTCATCGGATGTCTTCGATACATTTCTTGAAATGTATGATCATTTTGTAGATTTTATTGTTGTCTTTCTTTAATATCTTCCTTAGCTGTATATGATATGAGTACATATTATAAGAACAAATCGTAAAGCGCAATACTCTAGAGGGGGTGAATAGAGTAGGCAGCGGAATATTGCTAATTTAAAAAGTTAGCAGCAAGATCACAGAGAAATACCACAAGTAAATAAATGTAAAAGTAGAGATCAGAAAGAAAACACAAAGACGACAATGTATACTGGTTTTCCTATTGTGAGGACTATTCTAGTCGGAAGAACTCTAGATTCCAGTTGAATCCACTATTGGAAAATATAGCAAGTTTTCATACGAATCCACTATTGGAAAATTCCAGTTGTATACTGGTTTTCCTATTGTGAGGACTATTCTACAAACACGAGCTATGATCCGAAGTACTCGACCAACTTCAGTTGTAAAGTGTCTTTCTTCGATCAAGCCTCTGATTACAATCGCTTTGAAGCTTCTAGACCGTACCGCACTGGCAAATCGACTAGAGGATTGTAACTGGCTTGGGATTTAAAAACTAAAGCTTAGAACACTTTGAAAGAAAGAAATAGGCTTTAGAGAGAAGAGATGAAAGTGAATGAGTGATTTGAAATGATCGAAATCCTTCTCTATTTATAGCTTTTCCAAAGGCAGAACTCTGTCAGAATTTGGGCAGAATTCGGGCAGAACTTTATGAGAAAATCTCAGCAAGATCCGTAACTGCAGGAGGACCAAGTTCAAAAAGCAACGTTCACTAACCTAACTCTGGCTAAACTCTGGTCGAACTCAGGCCGAGTTCTGTCAGAGTTTTGTTAGGTTTTTGCAAAAATGATTTTTGGAATTTTTGAAATTGTTTTAAGCACTTAGGAGCTTTTTGTAAATAGGGGCTGTTTTTCAAAATATGGGATATTTTAAAAATATTTTTAGGGTAGCCTATTTGCTTGTACGACTCGGTGTACAATGTATTCCTAGACTCAAAAAATATGAAAATTATATTACATAAAAGAAATACAGACTCAAGTGGCAAACATAGCTTCAGTCTTTAACAGAATGGGTAGCAGTTCTCTGGCATTGTCCAAGAGTCCAAATAAACTTGAGTAGCCCTTATATCGAGACAGAGTTTGATCAATTATTAAAATCAAGTTTAATCATGACCAATGGGCCAACAATCTTTCTTATTTTGATAATTGACAAACCTTGACCGATATAACATCTTGATCAATAAGATTTGAAAGATAATCAAAATTGTACTGTATCCTAAAAAAAATGTTCTTGTATCCTGCATATGATGTTAGATCATATTTCTCCCCGTTGGCACTTAGCAAAATAATTGCAAAGAGAGAAAGCCCCCCGCAATTTATGCATAAGGAACAATCAGTGAAGAAATACAAATATAATATATAAAAAATAAGCATTTCACAGGCAGTTTATATTGAAGCACAAAAAATAGTGCTATAACAAGAATATGAAGCTAAACTAAAATAAAATATGCTAAGCAAAGCATAAAAAGATGTTTACCATACAATAGCTCAGTCAATCACAATCTCAGTGCAAAATAAACTAAAAGATAGAGGACTAATGATATCTTGGAATGTCGGAGCATTTCCATGTAAAAATAAATATAACAAAATTTTAAAAAGTGACATCTAGACAAAATACAATGCATCTAGATCACAAATCCTCTGAATCATCATCATCATCAGCAGTGCCACTACGGCCACCCTGTCCAGATGGACCAGCTCCAGAATGGTATGGAGTAGCAGCAGAACCACGGTACCAGTCATATGTGTTACCGGGCTGAAAGAGAGTGTGTACCGCCTCATTCTCATATTGGTAGCCGAAGACAGGTGGATCTCTGGGAAGAGAACTGGCAGAATGTCCAGTCTGGGCGAAACGGAGATTGACAAAAGAGTTGGCAAGTACCTAGAACCGACTCACATCACGAAACTCACGTTCCCTGGATGTGTCAATGATGAATGCCCACAGATCAGAGAGATGCTGAAGAATACCTTCAAAAGACATAAGGTAAGCCAGAGAAGGTGGAGCAGGAGCAGTAGGAGTGCAGGAGGAGCGGCTGTGCTGCGATGTGACAGTTGTAGATTCTTGGGCTTAGGTTCCAGTGCACAAGTGGAAAGATCAACATCAAAACACTGAAAGATGTGTGGGATGAACATCGCATAAGAGGGATTTCGATCTCTTTTGCGACAACGTCCCATCATCTGAATGATAGTCTTGGGAACCAAAAATAGAATTTCCTTGACGATACGATAGAGGGCAGACAGTTCAAGATTTATAACATTATCTTTTGAAGTCGATTTAGGAAAAATAGTAGAATAGATGATGCGATGCAACTTATAGTTAAATAAGTTCAAGCTTGCAGCCTTGAACTTTCCAGAACGAACATGGGCAGGTGCACAAAGGTCGTTCTTGAAACTGATAAGAGTCGTGCCATCGGGAAAATTGAACTCAGTGATATCATCAAACGGGGCACCTTCGTTAGGAATACCAAGGATTTTCGCTAATATGGTACCATCGAACTCGATGTTGATACCGTCGACACGAGTTCTAACAGAGAAAGTATCTAAAACAAAGTTGCAGTAGAACAGTCTAAGGGCATTAGTAGCTATAGGATATTTGAGGGTAACAAGTCGGTGTAACCCTAATACCTCAAACAATGGACGGTGGTCAGAAAACACAGTCCACGTAATCGGGGCTCCAGTGCATATGTTACGCATGGCAAAGTCAGCGTACCATAATAATGAGTGATCATGAGTTTCAAAAAAAACTCATTGAACGAATCGTCGGCCGATTGGACCGAGGTAAAGAGGGAATCCTCTGGTGGATTTGAAGATGATGCCTCTTCACTGGCATTTGTCTTCTTCCTCTTGGATGGAGTGAATCTCTAAGGCATTTTCTCCCAAAATTAAATTAAAACTAATGAATTGAAAGAGATAGAAGGAGAATTGTATACCTTTCGAGAATTGAGTATCTGGTAGAGATCGAGATTCTTCGCACGAATCCAAATTTTGGATTAAAATCTCCAAGTAGAATGGAAGCAATGGGTTGGAGAGTTTCTAGGGTTTGGAGAGGGCTCGGGCGGCAGCTGCTGTTTGAAAGAGGAGTTTGGAAGAGATAAAGAGAAGGGGGCCTCGGGTTCTGACATAAAAGTATATACCACCACCAGAACTCTGGCCACATTCTTTTCATCATCCCCTTTCAATTAGTTAATACCAAGTTCAGTAATTTTAAATTTCAATTAATATAATTAAAATTATTTTACAAATTAAATTTTGTTACACATCGACTATTTCAGATTAGTTGTAGGGGTACTGTCCCAGCTAATGGGAGTTCACCGGGGAACAATTAAATAACGTTTCGCTTCGACCGTAGTCGTGGTGACAGACAGACCCTTTATAGGCTTGTCTCAAAAAAAAATTTTGAGTATTAAAAAATAATTGATAAAACAAAATTAATTAATATTATTGATATCTAAAATTCCAAATTTTTGACGTAAATAATTGAAGCGATCTTCCGCTAAAGGTTTTGTAAAGATATCAACTAATTGATTCTCTGTGTCTATGTATACAAGGTTTATATCTCCATTTTATTGATGATCTCTAAGAAAATGATGTCGAATCTCAATATGCTTAGTGCGAGAGTGACATACAGGATTCTTAGTCAAATTGATAGTACTAGTTTTGTCACAAAAAATGGGTATGTGTGTGTACATTATGCCAAAGTCTACTAAGGATTGCTAAATCCATAATATTTGTGCACAACAACGTCCTACAGCGATATACTCAGCCTCAGTCGTTGATAATGCGACAGAATTTTGTTTTTTGCTAAACCAAGAGACTAGAGCTTTGCCTAGGAAATGACATGTGTCACTGGTACTTTTTCTATCTACTTTGCATCCAGCAAAATTAGCATCCGAATAACCAGTTTGGTCAAATGACGTAGTTTTGGGAATAAGCCGATAGAAGAAGTGACTTTAAGGTATCGGAAGATATGCTTAACAGCACACAGATGTGATTCCTTAGGGTTAGCCAGAAAATATGCACACAAGCAAACACTAAATATTATATCAGGTCGACTAGCAGTTAAATAAAGTAAACTACTAATCATACCTTCATACTTACATATGTCGACCGGTTTGTCTTGTTCATCAATATCAAGCTTAGTCGAAGTTGCCATCGGAGTGCCTAGTGGTTTGACTGCTTCCAGATCGAACTTTTTTAATAAGTCTTTTATGTACTTGGGTTGATTAACGAATATCCCATTGTTGGTTTGTTTGATTTGCAGTCCGAGAAAGAATTTCAGTTCTGCCATCATGCTCATCTCATACTCATTCTGTATACACTTTGAAAATTCTTGACAGAGAAATTCGTCAGTAGATCCAAAAATGATATCATCTACATAAATTTGAATTAAAAGAAGATTGTCATTAAAAGATTTTATAAACAGCATACTATCAACCTTTTTTTTTGTAAAACTGCTGCCAAGTAGAAATGAACTTAGACGATCGTACCAAGCACGAGGGGTTTGTCTCAAACCGTATAAGGCTTTCTTCAACTTGAAAACATAATCAGGATTTTTGAAATCAGTAAAACCTGGAGGTTGAGCTACATAAACTTCTTTTTTTATAAAACCATTCAAAAAAGCACTTTTGACATCCATTTGAAATAATTTAAAGTTATAAAAACATGCAAAAGCATATAACATGTGAATGGATTCTAATCCCGCAACTGGGGCATAAATCTCATCGTAGTCGATACCTTCTTCTTGATTGTATTCTTGAGCTACGAGTTGAGCCTTGTTACGAGTCACTAAGCCATTTTTATTCAGTTTATTTCGAAATACCCAGCGGGTGCCAATGACCGAATGAGCAATGGGCTTGGGAACAAGTTTCCAAACTTGATTCCATTCAAACTGGTTCAATTCCTCTTGCATAGCATCTAACCAAAAATTATCACTACATGCTTCTTCAATATTTTTGGGTTCAAGCTGTGAAATAAAAATAAAACAAGAAACTATATCTTTACTAGAGGAACGAGTACTTACACCCCTGGTAATCTCACCAATTACCAAGTCCTTTGGATGGTCTGCCAAAATCTTATTTCTTTTGGCATATCCTCTAAATTGCTGGTTCCGACTTCTGGTTCTGTACGTGATTTGTTTGGAGAATCAGCTGGTGCTTTGTGTGAAGGTTCTGCAGGAGCTATACTTGGTATACTTATGTCTTCATCATCATCATCGACTGATTGTTGATTGAGTTCATCAAATTTAACATTTATCGATTCTTCGATGATCGTAGTTCTCTTGTTGAAGACTCTATAACCTTTGCTCTTTGCTGCATAACCTAAAAAGATACCTTCATCGACCTTTTCGTCAAATTTTCCTAGACTATCTTTAGTATTAAGAATAAAGCATTTACAACCAAATACTTTGAAATAAGAAATAGAGGGAGTTTTATCAAACCATAGCTCATAGGGAGTCTTCTTCGATATAAGTCGAACTAGAACCCTATTGAGAACATAGCACGTTGTATTAACAGCTTCAGCCCATAGGTATTTAGGTAGACTAAACTGGTTTAACAAAACTCTAGCCATTTCGGATAGAGTCATGTTCTTACGTTCCACAACTCCATTTTGTTGTGGAGTCCTAGGGCAAGAGAACTCATGCAAATAATTGTGTGTCGCAAAATTGCTTAAACTCTGCATTTTTAAATTCGCCGCCATGATCAGTTCGAATACGAGTAATCATAAAACCTTTTTCATTTTGAACTTTCTTGCAAAAGGTGACGAATTCTGATAATGCATCGTTCTTACGAGCAAGAAAATATGTCCACATGTATCTAGAGAAATCATATACTATTATAAAAGTAGATAACTTACCACCTAGGCTAGTAATTCTACTAGGTCCAAATAAATCTATATGCAATAATTGTAGAGGTCTATTGGTACTTACAGTGTTCTTAGTCTTAAAAGCTGATCGGGTAGCTTTGTTCTTTTCACATTCACTACATATTGTATCCTTCTTGAAAGAAATGTCCGGTAAGCCTCGTACCAGCTTCTTTGTGGATAATCTTGAAATTGTGTCCATATTTGCATGATCGAGTCTCATGTGCCATAGTGGACTCTCACCACTTTTGGCCATTAAACATCTACCTGCTTTGTTAGCATCTTCTAACAAATAGTAAACATATATATTATTTTTCCTGATACCTTCAAAGATAGTACTACCAGTTGAGCTATCAACTATAGTACATTTGTCTTTGACAAAGTTAATACTATAACCATGGTCAGCTAAATAGCTTATGCTGAGTAGATTATGTTTGTAACGCCCCAGAACCAGAATAATGGAGAGCGGGGGCGTACATAGCCAGCTACGTATATTGAAGTACAACCCACCTCGCTATACGATCACGGCTGTCTGGATACATGAGGGTTTAACTACAAGCCATCAGTCTATATGGTCATGAACAAGCCTGTTGTCTCAATCTCAAGCATGCAATAACAGTTTACAAGATGTTAGAGCACCAAATATACAATAGTAAGGCATCCCATACATTACATATTTGGATGATCATGAAGCTAGTCGTACAAAATGTCAAGACTAGTAAGAGTTTCAGTCATACAGGATCAACCCTAGGATTTGTCAATCATGTTACAGCCCGTAGGCAGACAGTAAATAAAGGTGCAATACGAACTAACACGTGCTCGCCGGCTAAACGCCTCAAAAGAATAATTTTATAATAGAGTGGGATAGACAAAAATAAACCCACCCGTTGCCAGGGTTACGCCTGGTGGTCACCATCTGGCTGGAAGGTAGGTAGATCCTCTGGTGCTGCTCCGATATCTGGCCATACAAAACCAGCTGGGTCAGACCCCAGAAAGAGCAAGTACCACAAAGGAGGCTTCACTTAGGAACTAAGCCAATATATAACAATTAAATATTAAAGATAATTATATGTAAGGAAAACTGATAATAGCAGAGCCAACAACTGTGCATTGAGTATGAGGAAACTATTCAGGTAGCCAGGTCGCAACCGTTAAACCAAAAAAGGACCGGGGTTGTAACCCTTCACCAGAATAGAAACCCGTCTCAAATACTGTTGGTGAAGGTAAAACATGATGAGCTTGACATAGGGTGAAATAAGACAATAAACGAAGAGAGGATAAAAAACTGCTCCGGGAGCCAGGTTACAACCCTTAAACCAAACAAGGACCGAGGTTGTAACCCTTCGCCTAAACAGAACCTTGCCCCTGATCTTTATTGTTAAGGCAAGCATAGATAATCATGTCATGTCACAATCTTGTAAAATATGACGAGCATGACATGGGATGCAATAGGACAATAAATGAGGAAAGGACATAGAACTGCTCCGGAAGCCAGGTTACAACCCTTAAACCAAACAAGGACCGGGGTTGTAACCCTTCGCCTGAACAGAACTGGTCCCCTGATCATCATTGTTAAGGCAAGCATAAGTAATCATGACGATATATGATAAGATAGCCATGAAACTATTCAGATAACCAAGTTACAACCCTTAAACCAAACAAGGACCGGGGTTGTAACTCTTCATCTGAATGGAACTTGGTTTCTCATCATTTATCGGTAAGTAAGGCACAAAAAAATCAGGTCATGTTACAATCTTGTACAGGATCAGAACAAGACTAAGCTCGGCTAAACTCCATCCAACCAATCACGGCCAAGCAATGAGTACGGCTTGATACTTTAACTAACTAGGGTTATCACAGGCCTAGTTACTAGCAAGATGCAATGAGATTATTCCAACAGCCACAAGCCCTATAGACCATCCAGGTTATCCAGGTCGAATATCCATCCATGATAGGGGCAACACTTGACAGTGTGCTGAAAATGTGCCCTACTCATCGGCAGGCTACAAGTCCACTCGAGCGCCCAGATAACGGGATTGCCTGTAGCGGGGAAATCTCTTCATGACTACTAATTTATTCTAGTTATTAGCCTTAGTCAATTTCAGAAGGTACCCCTGACCGTGGTATTCAGGGGTTCCCTGTCCTAGACCTGATGTGAGACAGTACCGGTTCATTTGTACAAACACAATCATCCACGGTGTCCAAGCCATTTGTTATAGTCATGTCATACGAGCCGTCGCAACCGCTTTCAATAGTTACCATCGTACGTACTTGTCATATCTTGTTATGTCATGTCATGTCAGTTACTTGCCATACCATGCCATGTGCAATTATTAGCCCGGTCATATCAATCAATCCGTGATCTACCAATTCATGGAAAGTAGAAGTACATAAAAGTCAACCGGGTACACAAAGGAGCTCAAGGCTCTACGCGAGTGAAGATGCACGTGGGTGGGGTTCTACGCTAGCCGAGTCATACGCAAGCGAAATTACACGCGCGTAAGGATTTTACGCGAGTAGAACTCTACGCGCGCGAACACCCGGGCGAGATTCTACGTACGCGAGAATCTACTCGCGCCAAGTCTACGCGGATGGAACTCTACGCGAGTAAAACACTACGCGAGTGAAACACTCGAGCAAGACTTTATGCGCGCGAGTGTCTGCTCGAGCCAGGGTTTTACGCGAGCGGGAGGGCCCCGAGCGTAAAATCGAATAAACTCAGCGTAGAATGGAATACGCTGGCACGCAAATGCGTGTGCGTAAAAGGCTGAAATAACACGTTGACACGTAAAACGTGGGCGTAAAGGCTAATCACTACGCTAATACGTTAGAACGTGTGCATAAAAGCTAAACACTACGCTAACACGTTAGAACGTGTGCGTAAAAGCTAAACACTACACTAACACGTTAGAACGTGTGCGTAAAACTTCATCTTCTCCCTATGGCCAATACAAGTAGACGTAAAAGCTCACGAATTCGAGGAACTCCATATCGGCCAAGACTTGGTGAAGTTCGGCCATCTCAACACCAAACTTTCGTAAAATCAGAATGCCTACTACATGGAACTCTCAGTTTTTGAAAACAGGCCAATTAGTGGATCAAAACCAAGAAATCCAAAAATACAATAAGCTTAGATCTACATGAAATGAACCATAGAAACTAAAAATGCTAAGTACTAAAGTGTCTTAGAATCTCGTGAGGAAGACAATGGAACAACAAAATTTGTGTTCCTCCATGAAGAAAGTTGCACTTGCCTAAAGCTCCTGTTAGGTGGAAGAGAGTAATGGTGAGGAAGAAGAAGAGTAAATGAAAAGAAGTAATGAGGAGAGAGAGAAAGAGTGGGCGGCTAATAAATGAAGGAAAGGGTGGTAGGTAGGGTTGGTCCACATAAAGAACCAATCCAAACCGAACCAAGCCAACCAAGCCGAACCAAGCAATTGAAATACCAAGATAACCATGCAATGAGACATGCCATATACGTATACGTATACCAAAACACGTAATACGAACAACGGTCGTTACAACTATACCCACCTTAAAAGAATTCCATCCTTGGAATTTAATTAAGAGGCTAGAGAGGCAAGGACAAGCTTTACTAATCACAGGTAAGCTAATCAAGGCAATCAATCAAGCGATCATTCATTCAAGCAAAGAACTGAGAGCATAAGGCATAAGGAAGACATTATACCTTACGAGTCAAACAGGTCGGGATATCGCGATCGGATATCATCTTCACGCTCCCACATTGACTCACCCAAAGAGTGATTACTCCAAGCAACACGGACTAACTTAATAGTCTTATTCTTGAGTATCTTCTCTCTCCGGTCCAATATAGACACGGACCTCTCCTCATACGAAAGGTTGGTACCACCAACCAATTCAGAATAATCCAGGATGTGGCTCGGGTCTGGGATATACCGTCCTAATTGGGATACATGAAACACGTCATGCACCTCACATAGCGACGACGGAAGAGCGAGACGATAGGACACATCTCCTACTCGCTCCAGAATGTCGAATGGCCCTTTAAACCTAGGACTAAGCTTTCTTCGTACGCCGAAATGAATGACGCCACGGTTAGGCAAAATCCTCAGGAATACATGGTCGTCGACAGAAAATTCAAGGGGGCGCCGACGAGAATCGGCCCAATGACGCTGGCGATCTTGGGCAACTCGAAGATGATCTCTAACTCTCCTGACCACCTCAACAGTCTGAGCAATCATTTCCGGACCGAGCATCTGCCTCTCTCCAACATCGTCCCATGCTAGCGAGGATCTGCACTTCCTATCATACAGTGCCTCGAGCGGTGCCATCTGGATACTGGCGTGGAAACTGTTGTTGTACGAGAACTCCACCAAGTGCAGGTGATCTTCCCATGAACCACCGAAGTCGAGTGTACAAGATCTCAACATATCTTCCAAGGTTCGTATGGTACGTTCTGACTGACCATCCGTCTGCAGATGATAAGCTGAGCTGAACTGGAGGTGAGTCCCCAAACTCTCTTGCAGGCTACGCCAAAAGTGCAACGTAAATCTTGAATCTCTGTTCGAGGTGATACTGACTGGTACACCATAAAATCTGACGATCTGTCTAAGGTACATCTCTGCCAGCTGAGCCGTCGACTAACCAACTCTGAACGGGAGAAAGTGGGCCACCTTCGTGAGCCTATCTATAATAACCCAAATAGCATCTCTATCGGCCGGGGACCTAGGTAATCCAGTCACAAAATCCATGGTTATATGCTCCCACTTCTATTCTAGAATTGGCAAGGGCTGAAGAAGTCCAGCTAGCCTCTGATGTTCAGCTTTAACTTGTTGGCAAACCAAACACCGAGAGACAAACCGGGCTATCTTCTGCTTCATGCCATTCCACCAAAAGTGCTGTCGGATATCACGGTACATATTCGTGCTACCGGGATGCACAAAATACTGCGAACTGTGAGCTTCTGCCATGACTTCTTGTCTGACGTCCCCACTGGGTACACAAAGACGCTTCCCATGTCAAAGTGTACCGTCCTCATGGATGCATAATTCTGGTCTTCGTCCTGTCTCACACTCTGCTCTGAGCCGCTGAAGCTTAGAATCTTTTGACTGTGCTATCCGGATCCTCTTGACTATAGTGGACTGAACTTGCATACTGGCCATCAATGCCACACTGGTAGGAAGGACAACTTCTATACCCATCTTCTGAAGATCGGCTAACAACTCTGGCTGCACCGTTAGAAAATAAACTCCAGCTCTCCTGCTCAATGCATCTGCAACGACGTTGGCCTTCCCAAGATGATACTGCAAGTTGGCATCATAATCCACAAGTAGCTCTAGCCACCTTTTGAGTGAAAACATACTTCAGGCTCTTGTGGTCGGTGAAAATCTCCACCCTATCTCCGTACAAGTAGTGCCTCCATAACTTAAGTACAAACACTACCGCTGCCAGCTCCAGGTCATGGGTTGGGTAATTCCTCTCATGATCACGAAGTTGACGTAACGCATAAGCTATTACCTTTCCATGCTGCATCAGCACACATCCTAAACCTCTGCCCGAAGCATCACAATATACTGAGAATTGCCTGGTTCCATCTGGAAGCATGAGCATAGGAGCTGTCATCAAACCTCGCTTCAACTTCTCAAAAGAATTCTGACATTCTGATGTCCAAGTAAACTGTACATCCTTGCGGGTCAACTGGGTCAATGGCGCTGAAATCCGAGCAAAGTCTGAAAGAAATCGCCGGTAGTAGCTGGCCAAGCCAAGAAAACTGCGAACTTCTACAACTGTGCTGGGCACTGGCCATGTCTCAATAGCCACGATCTTCTGGGGATCCACTTCTAATCCTCCTCTGGTGATGATATGTCCCAAGTACGAAATACGATCGAGCCAAAACTCATATTTACTGAACTTGGCATACAACTGGTGCTCTCTGAGAATATGGACGACAACTCTGAGATGCTGCTCATGCTCCGCTTCACTCTTGCTGTAGACTAGGATGTCGTCTATGAACACAATCACGAACTGATCCAAATAAGACATGAAGATGCGATTCATGAGGTCTATGAATACGGCCGGCGCATTGGTTGCTCCAAATGGCATAACAAGGAACTCTCAATGCCCATATCTAGATCTGAAAGCTGTCTTCGGGATGTCCTGCTCTCTGACTCTGATCTGATGGTATCCTGACCGCAAGTCAATCTTCGAGAATACTGCTGCCCCCTTGAGTTGATCAAACAAGTCATCTATCCTCGGAAGAGGATATCTGTTCTTGATTGTCACTGAGTTCAAGGTACGGTAATCTACACATAACCTTGACGTACCATCCTTCTTTTTCATAAGAAGCATCGGGGCTTCCCAAGGCGATCCAATAGCACGAATGAATCCCTTGGTTCTGAGTTCTTCAATCATCTTGTACAATATCTCTAGCTCTGGCAGCACCATCCTATAGACTCTCTCTGATACTGTGGCTATTTCGGGGATCAAGTCTATGGTGAACTCGATCTCTCGCTCTGGCGACATTCTTGGAAGCTCTTCTGGGAAAACATCTAGAAACTCTTCGACTATTCGGGGTAACTGTATTACTGCTACTGCCATCCGCAACACTGGAGGAGAAGGCTCAACTTCACCTCGAGAAAAGGAAAACTCTGGCTCGCCTGGAATGCTAAAAACAACCCTACCAATGTGCCAGTCTATCCTAGCATACTGGTCTCTCAACCAATCCATCCCTAAGACCACATCATAATCGGCCATCGGGAACTCTATCAATCTAGCGAGGAATTCTCTACCGCTAACTACGATACGACACGAGAAAAACACTCTATCTAGTCCCACAAGACCGTTACCAGTAAGTATATTGAGCCTTACTGATAATAACTCGGGCTCCAGTCCTATCCGTGTCGCGAATCGTGCAGACATAAATGAATACGAGGCACTAGAGTCAAATAATACTGAAGCTGGAAAGGTGTTGACGAGAATAGTACCTACCACCACCTCACCTGGTGCTAATCCTTTCTCTCCCATGGTCAAAGCCAGCACTTGACCATGTCCTCTAGGTGTGGGTCCCCTCTGCTGAAAACTTATCTGTCTGCTCTGGATCAGGGCTTGGGCTTGGGCATACTGCTGCGGTCTTTGCTGCTGGACTGGTGCTGGTCCTCTAACTGAAGGACTAGAGAAGGCTGATGAAGAGGAACTCCCCCTGTTCGGACAGTTCCTAACCCTGTGGTCCGGGGCACCACAAACCAAGCATTAATCCTGTGCTCTGTGATACTCTGATACCACATGACCTGGCTTTCCGCAGTGTGAACATCCCACTGCGGAAGAGTGCTTCTGCTTCTGCTGCTGAGGGTACATCGGGTTGAATGTTGAACCGACGTCACTGAGGCCGCCCGCCTCGGAGCTCCAATGGTCAAAGCCCTAGCTGCTGGGGCTGGTGCTGAAGACTGATTCATCTGGTCGTGGGATCGCTTCCGACCTCCGGTCCTATCCCCGATCCTCTGGGAGGTATACTCATGCCTCCTGGCTGCTCTCAATACCGCATCAAAAGTCTGATGCTCAAACTGCTCCACTTCCAATAAAATCTCGAGATGGAACCCCTTTGGAACCGCTGGGCTCTATCGAACTCGGTCGCTACTAAGGTGGGAGCAAACCGACTAAGTCTTAAAAACTCGGCCGCATAACCGTCGACCGTCCTATCCATCTGCTTCAGATTGGTAAACCTCGTCTGTAGATCGTATCGAGCTACAGCATCGAAATACTTAGTCCGGAATCTTTCTCGGAATACTGTCCAGGCGATAGGTGCCAATAATCCAATGGCCTGTACCGCCCACCAGCTGCGGGCAAGATCCAATAACTGCAGGCACACCACGGCCACCTTCTCGTTCTCTGGGGTCTTGGCTGCTTCTAGAATCACCTTTGTTCCTGAAGCCACGCATCTGCGGCAATAACATCTTCACTACCATCGAAGAAGGGAGTGTTCAAGCGCTTGAAGTTGTTGGTCGCACTGTTACCCTGATGACCTCCTCTGGTCAGAGCTTCTGCCACTGCCTGGTGTAAGGCATCTCCTCGGCGATCCTTAGAACCAAATAATGTCCTGATGAGACCCACCAAGGTGCCATCATCAGGCTCTGCATGCTGGATGGGCTGAACTGGTGGCTCCTGACCCCAGTAGGCATGACTCTGGAGGCTACTCCTGAATGCTGGGCTTGATCTCCAGGTTTCTGCTGGTCTACGAGAGGTGCTCCGCCTTGCTGATCGGCAGGTCCAGGAACAATACCGCTGAAGAAGACGACATAGGGAACAATAAAGAAGGACCAGGACAGATCAAAGATACAAGCATGTGATCAGGTCAAGAATTCAAGGATTTAGAAGATACGAACAGAGATCAAGGACGAGTAATGATTGAGACATCTATTCGGTAAACCCTCACATATCTTGATTCACAAGACCTACATGGGCCACCACTTAAACCATGTAACGCCCCAGAACCAGAATACTAGAGAGCAGGGGCTTACATAGCCAGCTACGTATATTGAAGTGCAACCCACCTCGCTATACGGTCACGACTGTCTAGATACATGAGGGTTTAACTACAAGCCATCAGTCTCCTATGGTCATGAACAAGCCTATTGTCTCAATATCAAGCAAGCAATAACAGTTTACAAGATGTCAAAACACCAAATATACAATAGTAAGGCATCCCATACATTACATATTTGGATGATCATGAAGCTAGTCGTACAAAATGTTAAGACTAGCAAGAGTTTCAGTCATACAGGATCAACCCTAGGATTTGTCAATCATGTTACAGCTCGTAGGCAGACAGTAAATAAAGGTGCAATACGAGCTAACACGTGCTCGCCGGCTAAACGCCTTAAAAGAATAATTTTACAATAGTGTAGGAGAGCCAAAAATAAACCCACTCGTTGCCAGGGTTACGCCTGGTGGTCACCATCTGGCTGGAAGGTAGGTAGATCCTCTGGTGCTGCTCTGATATCTGGCCATACAAAACCAGCTGGATCAGACCCCAGAAAGAAAAAGTGCCACAAAGGAGGCTTTACTTAGGAACTAAGCCAGCATATAACAATTGAATATTAAAGATAATTATATGTAAGGAAAATTGATAATAGCAGAGCCAAACAACTGTGCATTGAGTACGAGGAAACTATTCAGGTAGCCAGGTCGTAAACCCTTACACCAAATAAGGACCGGGGTTGTAACCCTTCACCTAAATAGAAACCCGTCTCAAATACTATTGGTGAAGGTAAAACATGATGAGCTTGACATAGGTTGAAATAAGACAATAAACGAAGAGAGGATAAAGAACTGCTCTGGGAGCCAGGTTACAACCCTTAAACCAAACAAGGACCGAAGTTGTAACCCTTCGCCTGAACAGAACCTTGCCCTTGTTCTTTATTGTTAAGGCAAGCATAGGTAATCATGTCATATCACAATCTTGTAAAACATGACGAGCATGACATGGGGTGCAATAGGACAATAAACTAGGAAAGGATACAAAACTGCTCCGGGAGCTAATTTACAACCCTTAAACCAAACAAGGACCAGGGTTGTAACCCTTCGCCTGAATAGAACTTGTCCCCTGATCATCATTGTTAAGGCAAGCATAAGTAATCATGACGATATATGATAAGATAGCCATAGAACTATTCAGACAACCAAGTTACAACCCTTAAACCAAACAAGGACCGGAGTTGTACTCTTCATCTGAACAGAACTTGGTTTTACATCATTTATCGGTAAGTAAGGTACAGAAAAATTAGGTCATGTTACAATCTTGTACAGGATCAGGACAAGACTAAGCTCAGCTAAACTCCATCCAACCAATCACGGCCAAGCAATAAGTACGGCTTGATACTTTAACTAACTAGGGTTATCACAGGCCTAGTTACTAGCAAGAAGCAATGAAATTATTCCAACAGCCACAAGCCCTGCAGACCATCCAGGTTATCCAGGTCGAATATCCATCCATGATAGGGGCAACACTTGACAGTGTGCTGGAAATGTGCCCTACTCATCGGCAGCCTACAAGTCCACTCGAGCGCCCAAATAACGAGATTTTCTGTAGCGGGGAAATCTCTTCATGACTACTGATTTATTCTAGTTATTAGCCTTAGTCAATTTCAGTAGGTACCCCTGACCATGGTATTCATGGGTTCCCTGTCCTAGACCTGATGCAAGACAGTACCGGTTCATTTGTACAAACACAATTGTCTACGGTGTCCAAGCCATTTCTTATAGTCATGTCATGCGAGCCGTCGCAACCGCTTTCAATAGTTACCATCGTGCGTACTTGTCATATCTTGTTATGTCATGTTATGTCAGTTACTTGCCATACCATGCCATGTGCAATTATTAGTCCGGTCATATTAATCAATCCGTGATCAGCCAAGTCATGGAAAGTGGAAGTACATAAAAGTCAACCGGGTATGCAAAGGAGCTCAAGGCTCTACGCGAGTGAAGATGCACGTTGGTACGATTCCACGCTAGCCGGGTCATACACAAGCGAAATTACACGTGCGTAAGGATTTTACGCGAGTAGAAGTCTACGCGCGCAAACACCCGAGCGAGATTCTACGCATGCGAGAATCTACTCGAGCCAAGTCTACGCGGGTGGAACTCTACCCGAGTAAAACACTACGCGAGTGAAAACACCCGAGCAAGACTTTACGCACGCGAGAGTCTGCTCGAGCCAGGGTTTTATGCGAGCACGATTTTAACGTGAGCGGGAGGGCCCCGAGCGTGAAATTGAATTAACTCAGCGTAGAACGGAATACGCTGGCACGCAAATACGTGTGCATAAAAGGCTAAAATAACACGCTGACACATAAAACGTGGGCGTAAAGGCTAAGAACTACGCTAACCGTTAGAACGTGTGCGGTAAAAGTTAAATACTATGCTAACACGTTAGAACGTGTGTGTAAAAGCTAAACACTACGCTAACTGTCACGACCCGATCCCAACTATTGGGTCGAACCGGATCATGCCCAGCCTGCACCGTTGTTGAGACGGCGGCAGTAAGCTGTTCAGTAGCAGGTAACCATACAACAACACTATATTTGTCACAACTCAAAATTCGGAAATTTAAAACTTTATTAAACTTTTACAATGGAATGAAAGATACAACTTAAACCATTTTCTACATACATTAAGAAGAAAAGAAAACTCTAGGCAAACAGCTCATCAGTCTCGAAATCTTCGTCTTGGGACCTTGGAAATATCCCGGAACAAAGCCTCATCAGTGATACCTAAAATGTTGGGTCTCCAGTCAGGAGGGAGCAAAGTATAATTCATGCTAATTTTAAAACAGTTAAAGTAAATAATAGAATCATGCAGTTTTAAACAGTTTGAAGAAAGAATAGTTTTCAGCGGTAAAACAGTGTGATTTGAACAGGCAATGAATTATGACCGGCTTGGGATGTACAGTAGTATCCTAGCGATACGATATGGCTTGTCCCCGTGTGAAGAGGGAAAAGCTAATACAGTCAGTAGTTACAGTTGGCTTTGGTCATAATCATTACTCTATTCCCCCAGTCCCAATCAGTACAGTAGTCACAATCAGTACTCTCCGAGAGAGTTTCGTGTTTGCATCGTGGTTTAAACATGCAGTAAAACGATTATAGAAATAACTGTAAAACTAACACAAACTATACTTGCCTCAGGAAAATGACTGGAGAGATGAGTTGGTACCGAGGAGGAACGTCAGGTATATCTTCGAGTTCCTACAGTTGAGAACTCGACTTAGATCCGCTAGATAACCAAGCTAAGTGTGCTAATTGCAATCTCTAGTAACAAGTCCTAGTCAGGTTTTTAAGTTGTTATTAAGCTACAGCTAACGTTTACGTCGCAAACTACGTGCGTTGCTTAGACCAGTTAATTTGATTATTTTGGAAATAATAATGAGAACCGATTATCTTTGGAAAACTTTGTGTTTTCGTAATATATCTATAAAAATATAGTTTCTTTTAGTGATAAATCATGAACTAGTTATTTACTAATATTTTATCCATTTATTTAATTCTTAATTAATTATATGATTACGCTCTAACTACGATTATACATCCAATCCAAAACCACCCAAAAATCAACATTAACCCAGAAAAGAAAGTAAAATCTACACTATGCAATACATGGGCACAGTTAATCATCCTAGAGTTATGGGCTTATGCCCTGTACAATTTTTTTTACATAAAATAAGAGGAAACGTTTTAGTTAATAAATAAAAGTGCAGTAAATAAATAATTATAATAAATAGCTTAAACATTAAATAAAATAATTTAAAATAAAAGTTGGAGTCTCAGACTCGGTCCATCATTACATCCAGCTAATACCTCAACGCCCGGTCGGACCGGTGCGTTTGCATTTCCCTAGGGCCCACAGACCGGTACGGTCGTCGCCCGAAAATCAGTTTTAAAATTCATTTTCCGAAAACCGATTTGAAATCAAAATAAAGTTTTGTAAAAATTTGGGCAGCATTTCCTCTATTTCGGGACAACCCAAAACTGGAAAATGCGCCACAAAACCTGCAATTTGTTCCAACCAGAATAATAATCCCGAAAATATAACCACCGAGTAATTTCCAACCAAAATAATAATCCCGAAAATATAACCACCGAATAATTTCCAACGACCAGAACCTTCCTGAAATACCCGGGATTTCCGCAATCAAACCAGCAACACACAAATCTCAGCAGACAAAATCACAGAATATGCTAACGTAGCTAACCGAATCTACTATGTAGCTAACCGGATTTCCCAAAGGGAAACCGGGGACCGATTATCATCATAGACTCTACGGGAGGGACGAACTACTGTGATTAACAGAGATTACCAAATTTTCGTTGGCGGGGAGCCGCAGGAAGAACTTGGGGAGAGCCGAAACAACGTTCGGACAACGCTGGATCGGGTGCACGGGATCGCGGATCTGGACAGCAGGGTGAACTCCGCGGATCTGGACAGCGGGGTGCGCCGCGAAGCGCTGGAAAGGGGTGCACGGCCAGGGGATGGTCGGCACGGGAACGGGGCAGCGCCGGGAGGGTACATCGCTGGGGCGGACGACGGAAACTTCGCCGGAAGGGCGAACCGCGGGAACGGGGTGCTGCCCGAGAGGAAATCGGGGCGGGGGTCCGCGCTCTGGACGGGGGAGGCGCCGGCGGATCTGGCCGGAAAGGGGGCGCGCGAACGGGGCAGCGCGCCGGAGATGGTCGGGGTTGCGGGTCCCGGTCAGGGCCGGGAACACGGCCAGAAGGTCAGGGCCGAGAGGGGGTGGCGCGAGGGGGAGCTCACGGAGGCGGGCGGCCCTGGTTGGCGCGAACCCGCGGGGAGCGGCGGCCGAGAAGTCGCCGGAGGGGTGCGCTCTCGCGGGGAACGGTGCGGACGGGGCTAGGGTGGCCGAGAACGGGCGGTCGGAGCAGCCGAGAAGGAGTCGGCCGGACGCTCGGGGCGGACGGCCGCGGGCAGGGGTTAGGTGAGAAGGAGAGTTTTGGTCTCTGTGAGAGAGAATAGGGGAAATAATAGAGAATGGAGAGGGATGAGAGTTGAGCTTATCTCTCTGTGAAGTGGGAATAATGGGTTCTGTGAGGGGGAGAAGTAGTCTGAGAGAAGAGAGGGTTGCTCTCCTATGAATTCGTGAGTGAACCAGAGAGTGGGAATGGGAGAAAAAGTGGGGGAATAGGGATTTAATGGGAGAGTGATTAAAGGGGAGTTAGAATAGGAAGGGTGCTGACCAATACGTGGGGAGTGAGGTGCTGTTTGAAGAGAAAAAGTAAATGAGAAGGGAGTGAAAGGAGGAGTTGTTGAACGTGGGAAGGGGAAGAGGTGTTGGTCCAAATTGGACCGGCTCTCCAAACAGTTTTTTTAATAATTAAACCAAGTCAGATTTAATAGGAAGGGAAAATGAAATTGGGTTTCGGCTCAGGCCTGGGTGTGGGTTCGGACTCGGGTCTGGGTCCGAAAATCAAAAGTCCAAGTTATTAATATTTTCGAAATCATTTTCCACTCAAAAATATTTAATAATAATAATAATATTAATAATAATAATAATTTTAGAAAAATACTACTAATAATAACACCACTCTATTAATAATTAACTACGAATTAATGGGTTTCACACTAACACGTTAGAACGTGTGCGTAAAACTTCATCTTCTCCCCATGGCCAATATAAGTAGGCGTAAAAGCTCACGAATTTGAGGAACTCCATCTTGGCCAAGACTTGGTGAAGTCCGGCCATCTCAACACCAAACTTGCATAAAATCAGAATGCCTACTACATGGAACTCTCAGTTTTCGAAAACAGGCCAATTTAATGGATCAAAACCAAGAAATCCAAAAATGCAATAAGCATAGATCTACATGAAATGAACCATGGAAACTAAAAATGCTAAGTACTAAAGTGTCTTAGAATCTCGTAAGGAAGACAATAGAACAATAAATTTGAGTTCCTCTATGAAGCAAGTTGCACTTGCCTAAACCTCCTGTTAGGTGGAAGAGAGTAATGGTGAGGAAGTAGAAGAGTAAATGAAAAGAAGTAATGTGGAGAGAGAGAAAGAGTGGGCGGCTAATAAATGAAGGAAGGGGGTAGGTGGGGTTGGCCCACATGAAGAACCAATCCAAACCGAACCAAGCCAACCAAGCCGAACCAAGCAATTGAAATACCAAGATAACCATGCAATAAGACATGCCATATACGTATACGTATACCAAAACACGTAATACGAACCACGGTCGTTACAATGTTTTTACTCGGTAACTAGACAGACATCTTTAATCATAGGGTAGGGGGCCATACAAATATTTCTGATACCAATTATGTACCTATTTAAATTATTACCGAATGAAACGTTTTCTTCTTTCTTCTTCGACAGTGTTGCAAATAATAAAGCGTCATCGGTCATATGCCGTGAGCAACCGCTGTCGAGGATCCATTTGCTTCTAGTATGTGAAGGGTGTTTCACCTACAAAAGAATTTGTAGATGAAAACTTTGGTACCCATTTCTTGTAGGGTCCTGTAATGTTAGTTTTTGGTATCCATGCACAAATCTTTAAATCGTCAAGCTTTCTAACTCTACATGTAGAAGAAATATGACCAATGGTGCCACAACAGTGACATCTAGCATGTTGAGTGTTGAATGCAGTGTATTGTGCGTTGTTGGTAGGTCTAGGTTTTCTAGTGTAAAAGAATGCATACAATTGTCTTTTTGGGCAAAGGATTGGTTTGGTTAGGTCTGATAGTGTTGGTTTTGATCGTGTTCTGATGATTTGGTAAGTGACACGTGTTAGGGTAGGAAGCAGCAACTTCAGGCTGTTTTTCTAACCTAATTTTCAACTTTTTAGAGTGCATCATTTCTAACAATAGCTTGTTGGAGACTTTTCTTCTCTTTAAGTAAGTCTTCCTCTAATTGGGTAATGGTCTTGTCCTTCTCTTCGGATAGTCTTTGGGTCTCGTATAATAATAGCTTAACAGAAGAAAGCTCACCTACCTCACTAGAACTATTAGTACTTCTAACATCATCTAGTAGGTCGGTAAGTCTTCCTATTTCACCTTTGTACTCTTTGAGTACCTTCTTAGAGGTCTGGTATTTACTACGCAGACTTCTGTAATCCTCTAAGAGGTCAGTAAAGGCTTCTCCTAATTGCTCAAAGGTAAAATTATCATAAGTATCAAACAGAGGGTTTGTGGTTACCTGATCGTAAGCCATCAAACATACATTTGCAGCGTCATCTGATTGCTCGTCTTCTGAGTCGCTGGCTTCACTTTTATGCCATATACTTATATTGGCATATCTTCGGGATGTAGTTTTCTTCAGGTAGCCTTTATCATTTTGGCTGCTCTTCCTGGTTTACGTGATGCTGTTGGACAGTCCTTATTCATGTGTCCTTTCTTTTTACAGCCATAGCAGATAGGATCTTTTTCGTTGTTGTTGTTGTTGCTGTTGTTGTTGTAGTCCTTCGTTCTTCTGTTGAATCGCATGAACTTCTTAAATTTTCTCACCATAAGAGCTTGATCCTCAGTATTAGAGTCACTGTCGTCGGAATTATCTTCTACAGTTCTTTTATGTTGAGTTTTGAAAGCGATTGACTTCTCTGACTTCTTCTTTGGTATAGCATCTTCAAAGTCTTAAAGTTCCAGCTCGTGAGTGAGTTGCTTAACCATGAGTGTTTCAATAGACATGGTTGTAAGGTCGTTCCCTTCAATGATTGTTATAGCCTTTAGAATCTAGTGTTGACCCAAACTGGATCACAGTTAACCAAATATTGATAACTTAACAGTATGATACTTTTCATGATTCAATATGACACATCAAGTCATAACTCGATACAAGATGGATATCGTCAAATCTCCTGCAGCGTACTCATAGTCTGAGTCTATATTATTTTATCTTTATTGAGTCTAGAATGATGTAAGCTGACTTAGCACTGAGTACTTTTGGCTTAGAACACTTATCCCTAAAACTACATCAAAGAAGCCCAAGCTCCACCAAGCCAAACAAAGCCCAAAGGCCATTCTACCACCTAGGAGACAGAGTTCGGGCCGAACTCTGCCCCCTGATTTCTAAGAGCTGATTTTTAGGGTTACCAATTGCTAGCTGGTACAACGGCCATATTTTTAAATTTTGAGTACAGAATTCTGGCCGAATTCTGCCTTCCAGACTAATATATATAGGGCATAATTTTAACCATTTTCATTCATCTCTTCATCTCATCTTCTCTTCTCCTATAGCCTCATACAAGCCAAAACCTTCCCATCTACTAGCCAAGCTTCCTAAGCCTAAAAGTGCTCAGTGCTATTCGGTTAGAAGTTTATGCAAGAGTCAGATAAAGTTGCTTGGAAAATTCCAAGTGTCTCTCCAGCCATCTTTGTAAGAAGTTGACGTGCTCTTCTGAGTAATGGCACGTGGTGTAACTACTGTTTCACAAATAGTAGATTTCAATCCTGAGCAAGAGTTCTCAGGCCTGGACTAGTCCTCCACGAGGGAAACCAGGTTAAAATCGTTGTGTTTGTGTATGCTCTCTTGCTCTTTATTACTTCCACATTCAATTCTCTAATTATATTCTGTTTGTGATAGAGTTAAATTTTATTTGGATATTTTCGACACAAACTCTATTCACCCCCCCTCTATAGTTGCTTACATGTTCTTCAATTGGTATCAGAGCTCTGTTCTTTTGATTAAGGATTAACATCCTAGAGCTGTTCCATGGTAACCACAAACCTACCTTTTCCAACTATGGTGAGGGACATTCCACAAATAGGCCACCCCTATTTGATGGAACCAACTACACCTATTAGAAAACTAGGATAAGCTTCTACCTTAAGTCTCTAGACTTTGACATGTGGACCATAGTAACTGATGGTTATAAGAAACCGGCCAGAATAGTTGTCGAGGAAAATCTCATCGATAAACCCCACGACAAGTATACTGACCTGGAAAGAAACAGGCAAGTCTAGATGTTAGGGCTATTAATGCTCTTTTCTGTGCCATAGACAGGACTGAATTCAACAGGGTCTCAACATGCTCCACTTCAAATGAAGTATGGGAGCTTCTGGAGGTGACTCATGAAGGAACCACACAAGTTAAAGAATCAAAGATCAGTCGGCTGACAAAAGAATATAAATCTTTCAAAATAAAGCTAAACGAGACTATTACTCAAATGTTCACAAGATTCCTCGACGTCGTCAACCTACTATCTTCCCTCAGAATTAAAGGATTACTCCAACCACGAAAAGATACGTAAGGTGCTAAGGGGACTACCGAAGGTCTGGAATCCTAAAATCACGGCAATAAAAGAAGGAAATGATCTCACCCTCATAACGCTGGAAACTCTTATGGGCAAGTTGATGACGCATGAGCTCGATCTCAAAGGTTTTGAAAAAACAGCTCCAAAGACAAAAGAAATTGCCCTAAGAGCTCATCGTCGAAGAACTGGTCCTGATGAAACTAATAACGATGATTCCAATGGTGATGATCAAGCACTTATGGTCCGTAAATTCAAGAAGTTCCTTCGCTTCAATCGAAGAAAGAAGGAACAACAAAAAATGACGAGGAAGAACCGACTTGCTACGGCTGTAAAAAGACTGGTCATGTTCGAAAAGACTGCCCAGTTGCAAAGAAAGGAAGCAGATACGAGAAGTCCTACAAGAAGCCTCTTCACGAAAGTATGCCAACACTAGTATTTGGCACAAAAGCGAAGCCAGTGAGTCTGAAGAAGAAAGTGACTCTCCTCAAGACACGGCTAACGTCTGCCTAATGACAACATCTGATAAGGTAACAAATGAACCACTCGATGACTTTACTTTTGATGAACTAGGTGATGCTTTTAATGACCTACTAAATGATCACAAGAAAGTTCTTAGTAAGTATAAGCATGCTAAGGAGAAGATCAAAGCTTATGAAATAGAGATTCATAAACTTTCTTGCTTACTTGATAATGTTAGAGACACTTCACCCATGGAAGTCACCGATGGAGTATCCAAGCTTAATTTAAGCTTACACAATGCCGAATCGATCATTGAAAAACAAACACGTGATTTTTCAGCACTCAACAAAGAGCTTGCTGAAGAAAAGAACAAACACAAGATTGCTATTGCTAGAATTGATGGTCTAAATGCCAAGTATAATGAAATGAGTGTTGCCTCTAAGAAATTAGAGATCAGACTGGTAAACAAGTTGCTCAACCTCAAACTCAGTCTCATAGTCACAACACACACACAACACATAAGACCACTCATCAAAATAGAACACGTCATCTACATGCAACACGTAACCATGCTTTTATGTACACTATTCCCATGCAGCACGTAAAACACCTACTCATAGACGTTATGCTTCTACATATAACTATTATCCTGCTACTACACACAATCAATGTCATGTATATCCTACTCATAGACATTACTATCACCTTTCTCTGAACACAAACAAATAGGTCACATGCACATACTGTGGCTTACATGGTCACATCTCACCCCAGTGCAAAATTAGGAAATTGGTTGATATAAATCTATATGCATGGGTACCAAAGACTAACATTTTAGGACCCTCAAAGACTTGGGTACCAAAGGTTACATCTACTCTTGGTGTAGGTGGACCTTCCCGCTCAAACTAAAAGTAAGTGAATTCTCGATAGTGGGTGCTCGCGACATATGATTGGAGATGCAAATCTATTCGCAACACTATCGTTGAAAAGAGAAGGATATGTATCCTTCAGAAATAACTTGAAAGGTTATATTATAGGTAATGGTTCAATTGGTTATCCCCCTTCTCCTGTCATAAATGATGTCTGTTTGGTTACCGAATTAAAACATAACTTACTCAGCATCAGTCATCTTGCTGACCACGGTTATGACATTAATTTTGGAAAAACTAAATACTTTATCTATGATAGATCAACTAGAGACATCGCTTTTTGAAGGGATAAGGGAAGATAACATATATATTTTCTATCTATCTAGAGATACTAAAATGCATGAAGATGCCTCTACGCTCACAAGGATGAAAGACTATTATGGCATCAGCGTCCTGGTCATGCCAACATGGACACCATATCAAGACTATCCACCAAGAAGCTTGTAAGAGGACTATCCTATATCACATTCAAGAAAGACACGATATATGCTAATTGTGAAAAGAACAAGGCTATAAAATCTTCATTTAAATCCATCAACTCTGTAAGTACTACTAGACCATTATAACTCCTTCATATGGACTTATTTGGTCCAAGTAGAGTAGCCAGTCTTGGCGGTAAACTCTATGCCTTTGTTATTGTTGATAATTTTTTAATATTTACTTGGGTGTTATTTCTTACAAATAAAAGTGAAACTATTTCTATTTTTAAAATATTTTCCAAAAAGGTTCAAAACGAAAAATGCTACATGATTACTCGAATTCGAAGTGATCATGGTGGCGAATTCGAAAATTCTGACTTCGAAAAGTTTTGCAAAAAAATGGTTTTAGTCATGAATTTTCTTGTCCTAGAACTCCTCAACAAAAAGGTATTGTGGAGCGGAAGAACAGGATTCTTGGCGATATGGCTAGAGTCATGCTGAATTAATTTTTTCTTCTGAAATATTTTTGGGCAGAAGCTGTCAACATAGCGTGCCATGTTTTGAATAGGGTTTAGATTCGACCTATTTCGAAGAAAATACCTTATGAGCTTTGGTTTGGTAGAACTCCCAATATTTCTTATTTTAGAGTGTTTGGTTGTCGCTGCTTTATCCTGAATACCAAAGACAACTTAGGCAACTTTGATGTCAAAGCTGACGAAGGTATTCTTTTTGGTTATGCTGCCAAGAGTAAGGGATATAGAGTGTTCAACAAACGCTCCATGATTGTTGAAGTCTACTAACGTAACCTTTGATGAGAACAATAGTACAGCTGCAATTCCCGACGATGATGTTCCATCAATACTCACCCCAGTGGATGTACCACCCAAAAATAATACTCTGGAGAGCTTACCAAAGAAATTCCAATTCAAACCCTCGCATCCAAAAATTTGGTAATAGGTGTAGTATCGAAAGGGGTAACTACGATCTTCTTTACAAGATTTTATTGCTAGCACAGCTTTTATTTCTCAAATTGAACCCAAAAATATTTTAGAAGCTTTTAATGATGAATTTGGATATCTGTAATGCAAGAAGAACTCAACCAATTCGAACGAAATCAGGTGTGGGAACTTGTTCCTAAACCTGCTAACCATTCGATCATTGGTACTAAATAGGTTTTTCGCAACAAAGTAAATGAGGACGGTTCAGTCACACGTAACAAGGCTCGTCTCGTAGCTCAAGGGTACAACCAAGAGGAATGTATTGACTACGATAAGATGTATGCTCCTGTTGCACAACTTGGATATATTCGGATGCTTTGTGCCTTTACAAATTTTCAAAATTTTAAGTTATTTCAAATGGATGTGAAAAGTGCCTTCTTAATGGTTTTATCAAAGAAGAAGTTTTTGTAAAACAACCACCAGGTTTTGAAAATCACAAATTTTCTAACCATATTTTTAAACTTAATAAAACCCTCTATGGCCGCAAATAAGCTCCTCGAGCATGGTATGAACGCCTTAGTACTTTCTTACTTGATAAAGGTTTCTCAAAAGGGAAAATCGACACTACACTTTTCATAAAAATCCTTTGATGACACCATTTTTTTAGTGCAAATCTATATTGATGATATAATATTCAGTTCTACTAGTGAGAGTCTATACAAAGACTTTGCTAAGTGTATGCAGAACGAGTTTGAGATGAGCATGATGGGGGAGCTTAACTACTTCCTTGGCCTGCAAATCAAACAATACTCGCAGGGCATCTTCATCAGTCAATCAAAGTATACAAAAAACATGCTGAAGAAGTTTTAGCTTGACAACATCAAACCTATCAGCACTCTTATGACTACTACAACAAAGCTGGAACCTGATGAAAGCGGCAAACCAGTCGATCAACGTAAGTATCGAGGTATGATTGGTAGTTTATTGTATTTAACTGCTAGTCGTCCCGATATTATGTTCTGTAGTGCCCCGAAATTCGTGATACGTATTTTATACGTATTCATATTTCTAACCCGTATTTCTCTTTTCTTTGATTAGTTAGTTATGGTTTATTTCATATTTAGCATTGTGGTTTAATTGTCATTTATCGTTCATGGATTAATTCTGATTAATGGAGCTTGGTTTATTGAGTACTTCATGATTCATCATGGCATTGCATTGGCTTGGTTTGGTTCGGTTTAGTGGGTTTGGTTTGGTTGGGTTTTATGTGAACCAAACCACTCCCACCTACCACCACCCTCATTTATATTCTACTCTCTCTCTCTCTCTTCCATTATTACTCATTACTCTTCTTCTTCTCCTTCATTAACTCTCCACCTACCAGAGAGAGAGAGTGAGCTCTAGACAAGTGCAACTTGCTTCATGGAGGAACTCAAATTTTATTGCTTCATTTTCTTCCTTACAGTATTTTAACTAACTTTGGAACTCGGCATTTTTATTTTCCATGGCTAGATTCTTATAGATCTATATTTACTTTATTTTTGAATTTCTTGGGTTTTGATCTACTTAATCTGGTTATTTTCGAGTTTTGATGGTTCCATGTTGTTGAGAATTTCATTCTGCCCCATTTTGACCTATGGAAGTTTGGATTTGGACTCTGGATGAAAGATTCATGGAGCTTGGGAGCCATGGCTTGAAGGGTTCTTCTTCTCGGGAGGATGGAGAAGAAGAACAGTTCATAGCCGACTGGACTTAGCCGCATAGCTTTATGCAGCAAGTTTTATTCCTGGCCGCATAAGCCTTGCTGAGTTACTTGGCCGCATGGCCTATGCCGCAGGAACTCGATTCTCCCAGCCGCATGAAGATTTAATCCTAGCCGCATAAGGCCCAGTCCTAACTGAGCCGCATGGGCTTCTGAGTCCGGGCCGCATGACCCGATTTATTTTTAGCCGCATGCGCCCTCTTACCTATGCAGCCGCATATGTGCCCGCCATACTTAACCGCATGACCCGGAGTCGTTCGAGCCGCATAGGCTCCACTGCTCCTTCAGCCGCATACGCATTCATTGCCCCTGAGCCGCATAAGCATTTCCCCCTGCTGCCGCATGGGACTCCGCCCACCCTCAGCCGCATGAACTCAACACCCTGAGCCGCATGAACTTAAGCTCCTGCTAGCCGCATATGCCACTGTCATTTCCTGGCCGCATGAGACCCGGTTACTTTTTCCGCATAAGGCCCAGTCTTCTCCAGCCGCATGGGCTGTTCTTCTTCCAGCCGCATGTGATCATTACCTGGCCGCATATGCCTTAGCCGCATGGCTCTTCTATAGTCCTGAATATTGATATTTTATTAGATATTTTACGTCCATTTTATATCCTTACGCCTTTTGTCCCGAACTTGATAATCCCAATTTGATTGACTTGATTGAAATGATAATTATACCTGGCATGGTGTGACCAAGTACCCTGACATGACCTGATAGTGGCCCGTCGTGGTGCACTCCTGATATGATAACTTGACCTGATAATTTAACCTGCTACACATGACACGACAGTGACCCATAGTGGTGCACTCCTGACCTAATAACCTGACATGACCTGATAGTGGCCCGTCGTGGCGCACTCCTGACTAGCACACTTGATATGATAAACCTGACATGATTATCTCGAATAACTGTTGCGACGGCTACCTGACATGACATGACTTGTATAATTAATCCTGACACCGTGGTTGTTTACATTGATTGTGCTTGTATAAACTACTGGTCCGGTTGTGTCTTCCATCATGTCTAGGGCATGATTCCTGAGTACCACGGTCAGGGATTCATACTGAATATGGCTAGGTTAATGACTAGATTGATCAAATAGTTCATGGAGAATTTTCCAGTTACTTGTTACCCCTTTGGTCCCGGCCTTATTATATACATGGGATTTGTTGCTATCCGTCGAGATGAGCGCACTTCCAGCCCGCCGTCGAGTGTGGTACCTTAGGACACATATATCTTACTACAGTGTGTCTGCTATATCCTGTTATCTTTTCCTTTTCTTGCTGGAATCACTCAGGTAGTAACAAACAGGTAATCGGACTTGGAATTCTCATTTGCATCTTGCTAGTAACTAGGCCTGTGATAACCCTAGTTAGTTAAAGTAGCAAGCCGTACTTATTGCTTGGCCGTGATTGATTGTATGATAATAATCTGTCTAGTCTTGTCTTGATCCTGTACCAGATTGTTACATGTCTCGATTTCTTATATTTACCTTGCCGATAAATGGTGGGAGAAGCCAAGTTCCGTTCAGACGAAGGGTTACAATCCCGGTCCTTGTTTGGTTTACGGGTTGTAACCTGGTTATCTGAATAGTCCCATGGTTATCTCATCGTATATCACCTGTCATGCTTTATCATATGTTCTGTCTTTTGTTGATTACGTACAAGATTGTCTTTTATATTCACCTGTCATGCTTTTCTTAATTACTGTCTCTTATTATGTAATTATATTCTTGTGCTAATTTGCTGGTTTTAGTTCCTAAGTGAAGCCTCCTTTGTGGCACTTGCTCTTTCTGGGGTCTGACCCAGCTGGTTTTGTATGGCCAGATATCGGAGCAGCAGCAAGGGATCTACCTGCTTTTCAGCCAGATGGTGACCACTAGAGGGAATCCTGGCAATGAGTGGGTTTCTTTTGTTCTCCCACTGTAATTGTACATTATTCTTTTGAGGCGTTTAGCCGCCGAGCAAGTGTTAGCTCGTGTATATTTTACTTACTATCTGCCTACGGGCTGTAACATGATTGGCAACTCGAGGTTGATCATGTATGACTTAACCCTTGCTAGTCCTTACATTTTGTACGACTAGCTTCATGATCATCTGGATATGTAATGTTTGGGATGCCTTACAATTGTATATTTGGTGATCTGATATCTTGTAACTATCATTACTTGTTGAGATTGAGACACTAGGCTTGTTATTGACCTTAAGAGACTGATGGCTTGTAGATAAACCCTCACATGTCTAGACAGTCGTGACCGTATGGTGGGATGGATTCCATTTCATTATACGTAGCTGGCTATGTCTGCCCCCGCTCTCCAGTATTCTGGTTCTGGGGCGTGACATGTTCAGCGTGTGCTTATTTGCTAGATACCAAGCTAGCCCTAAAGAATCACAATGACCACTGTTAAGCGTATCTTTAGATATCTTAAAGGAACAATTACGGTAGGCTTGTGGTATCCCAAAACCTTCCTTTGAACTGATCGGATATTCCGATGCTGATTTTGTGGGATACAAAATCGACGGTAAGAGTACCAGCGGCACGTGTCATTTGTTAGAAAAACTTTAGTCCCATGGTTTAGTAAAGTAGAACTCTGTAGCACTATCCACAAAAGGCTGAATATTGCAGCTGGTCGTTGTTGTGCTCAGATTCTATGGATGAAACAAACTCTTGCAGACTATAACTTATCTTTTGTGCATATTCCTATTTTCTGTGATAATACTAGTACCATCAGTTTGACTAAGAACCCTGTATGCCACTCATGCATGAAACACATTGAGATTCGTTACCACTTTCTGCATGATCATCAACAACACAGCACCATTAACTTAGAATTTATCGACACCGATCATCAGCTAGCAGACTTTTTTACCAAACCACTAGCCGAAGAGCGATTCAATTTTCTTTATCGAGAATTAGGGATTTTGGATGAACATGTCATACACTAAATTATCTCTGCGATATTAACTGTCAGTCATATCGTGCTTGGTGTCTTGTCTTGGGTACAAGCCGAAAGGGCCCTTCTGTTAACAAGTCGTAAAAGCCTAAGTGACATGGTGCACTAGTCTTTGGACTACCGCTAGCTGGGATCCGCCCCTACAGCTAATCTGAGGTGATACAACCTGCACTGATTACTGTCTCGCAATTATTGCCGCCTTGTTAATTTGGTTTATGGTCATTGAATTCTACTTATTCCTCTTTTAAGACTATATTTATAGCCTTATTTCCCTTCATTTGAAATCTTTTTTTTAATCAAATTGAATTCTATCCCCAGGCAGAGTTCGGGCCGAACTCTGTCCCCACATAGAGTTCGGGCCGAACTCTGTCCCCACGTAGAGTTCGGGCCGAACTCTGTGTCCCTGTTCCAGAACCTCAGTTAGCTCTCAGCCCTTTATTTTGTTGATCCAACGGCTATGATATGTTGCACCCTGCCGACCCTAGCCATCTTAAACCTGAAATTTGCATCTCCCTCTTCATCTCCACCATTCTAAAACCCTCTCAAACCTCTCTCTTCAAACCCTAATCCTAGAACTTCCTATCTTCAAGCTTTCTCTCCCCAATTCCAATGAGCAAAGGTTTGAAGTGATTCTCCTTCTTCCTCTACTATTAGTTAAGGTATATCTACTTTTTTCATTCCTTTTCAAATCTTTCATCTACTCTTAATAATGGTTCCTAGATTGTTATAGAGGAAAAAAATGAGGAGTGATGGGGCATCTTCATCAAATCCTCAACCTCCTCCTCCTTCTCCTCCTCCCATTCATCCCCTATTTAATCCACCTCCACCACCCTCCCCTAACACCTACAATGAGCACATCTTTGTCCCATTGGAAGCCTCCAATGAGTGGTATACAGATTTTCGCTCTCGTAGTGTGTACCCCGGTCATCCAATCAACTTTACCGTTTTTTCGATATATGACTCTTTGTTTCACGATTTGTGTATGGACGAACTTGTGGCCACCTCCTCTCTAGTTTACCTCTCGGCCATACAAATGTTTTATTGTAACATGACTTTTGACGACGTGCGCATTTACTCCCGTGTCGTCGGCATAAACATTTCTTTCGATGATTTCGAACTTGCTGAATATCTCGACATACCAGAACCCAACTCAGAAACTTATTGATGCCCGATGGTTTCAATTTTCGGAAGGCACGTCTCTTGAGAGCTTCAAGGACGACTTGTGCACTCCCAACACACGTCCTCGCAAGCTTCTTGCCAAATATCTTAACCCATATTTTTGAACTTTATCGTATCATCTTTTCTACTTTCCTGCCCAAAGCGGATAAACCGATGAAGTGACCTATCTTGAGTTCTCGGCCCTTTATCACATGCACTTCCATATTCCTTTCAATGTCCATCGCACGATGGTGGACTGCATGATTTATGCGAGACCAAAGCCTCGATCCTTGATTTATGCTATATATCTACCAATGATATTTTGTGCTTTTCATATTCCTCTTGAAGAATGTCCATTTCTTCCTGCTCCTGCCTTTCTGACCAAGGCACGGAGAACTTTTGCTGCTATCGCTCCTCCTGCTGAGCCTGAGTCTTCCGACTCAGATGCCCCAGATGCTCCTGCAGCTCCTGAGCCCGAGCGCCTGCTACCCTTGACTTTATTCAGGCGATGTTGTGCAATCACTTCCGGTTGGAAGATGACCGTTGAACCCAGCTGGATTATCGTACCACTTTGCAGTTGAGTGCCATTAACAACTCGCTGCACGACATCCAGTACAGCATGACTCGGCATCCAACTATGTCATTCTCTATGGGGCGGGACCCTTCTCGCGAAGGTTACTATATCGACGACCCCTAGATCATGCGGTATCTGGACCCGGACACAGCATTTGTTGATCCTTATCGTTTCGACACTGATCCTTCTGATGCTGCTGGACCGTCTCGCGATCCGTGATAGGTGTCTCTGCTGCTGCTGATGATCTTTCTCAGTTTTCTTTTATGTTTTAGTGGTTATGTATTTCATTCTATTTTTTTTCCTGTATCAGTGCACTTTCAGTTTGTCTGGATTTTCTACTGTTGATTGTTCTATTACGTTTGAGTTATAACTGTGTGCTTGCAATATTATCCATCCTCTTTTTTTTGGATTACATATTCTTGATAAATGCCAAAAGGAGAGATATATATTTGATAGGTGACTTGTATGCGTTCATGATAAATATTATGCGTCATATTGTGTTTGGAAAAGATACTATATCTCATAATAGGACACATTGGACTACGGGGGAGCTACTGTTACGGGGGAGCTACTACATCTCATGCTCGCGTACAACTTTCCTTAACATGTGTCTAGTATGAACATTGGATATACAAATATCAATTTGTCAATTATCAATATGGGGGAGATTGTTGACCCAAACTGGATCACAGTCAACCAAATATTGATAACTTAATAGTATGATACTTGTCTTGATTCAATATGACACATCAAGTCAGAACTCGATACAAGATAGACGTCGTCAAATCTCCTGCAGCGTACTCATAGTCTGAGTCTGTACCATTTTATCTTTATTGAGTCTAGAATGATGTAAGCTGACTTATCACTGAGTACTTTTGGCTTAGAACACTTATCCCTAAAACTACATCAAAGAAGCCCAAGCTCCACCAAGCCAAACAAAGCCCAAAGGCCATTCTACTACCTAGGAGGCAGAGTTCGCCGAACTCTTCCTCTGATTTCCAGGAGCTGATTTTTAGGGTTACCAATTGTTAGCTGGTACAACGACCATATTTTTGAAGGACAGAATTCTGGCCGAATTCTGCCTTCCAGACTAGTATATATAGGGCATGATTTCAACCATTTTTATTCATCTCTTCATCTCATCTTCTCTTCTCCTATAGCCTCATATATGCCAAAACCTTCCATCTACTAGACAAGCTTCCTAAGCCTAAAAGTGCTCAGTGCTATTCGGTTAAAAGTTTGTGCAAGAGTCATATAAAGTTGCTTGGAAAATTCTAAGTGTCGCCCAGCCATCTTTTAAGAAGTTGACGTGCTCTTCTGAGTAAAGGCACGTGGTGTAACTAATATTTCACAAATAGCGGATTTCAATCCTGAGCAAGAGTTCTCAGGCTTGGTCTAGTCCTCTACGAGGAAAACTAGGTTAAAACTACTGTGTTTGCGTATGCTCTCTTGATCTTTATTATTTTTGCATTCAATTCTCTGATTATATTCTGTTTGTGATAGAGTTAAATTTTATTTGGATATTTCGACACAAACTCTATTCACCCCCCCGAGTTGCCTACACGTTCTTCAACCAGTTCTTTGTGAGAGCTCGCAACAGTTTATGAATCTTCTTATGGTTACTGTACTCCTTTCTAATGATGACAGAGGATTTACAATATCTAGGAATCTCGTAAACATCTGGGTGATAGATTGTTTGGCTTCATCTTGAACGCCTCATACTCCTGAGTAAGTTTGCTGATCTTTGACTCCTTTACTTGTGTTGTTCCTTCGTAGGTTATTTCGAAAGTTTCCACACTTCATTTGATGTTGTGCATGTTGATACCCTGTTAAATTCAATCATGTCTAAAGCACAAAATAAAGCGTTAATAGCACGAGCGTCAAGACTGGCCATTTTCTTTTCATCTTCAGTATATTTATCATGGGATTTTTCAACCAAAACATCTTCAACAAGAATACAAGGAGGATTTTTAGCCATCAATAACTATAGACCATAAGTCAAAATCTAGAGACTTCAAGAAGAAACTCATCCGTGTTTTCCAATAGTTATAATTTGTACCGTCAAACAGTGGAGGTCTGTTTGTGGCTTGGCCTTCACTTATGAACTTCATAGTCGACATGTGTTGTGCTATGATCTATATAACAGTTAAGAATAATAAAAATATAACTGCAACGTTACTTGCTTTACCTGCATAACCCAATCATAAAGCGCAATACTCTAGAGGGGGTGATAGAGTAGGCAGAATATTGCTAATAAAAAGTTAGCAGCAAGATCACAGAGAAATATTACAAGTAAATAAATAAAAGTAGAGATCAGAAAGAAAACGCAAAGACGACAATGTACTGGTTTCCCTCTTGTGAGGACTATTCCAGTCAGAAGAACTCTAGCTTCCAGTTGAATACACTATTGGAAAATATCGTAAGTTTTTATACGAAGTCCTTGCAACTTCTACAAATACGAGCTTTGATCCGAAGTACCCGACCAACTTCAGTTGTGAAGTGTCTTTCTTCAATCAAGCCTCTGATTACAATCGCTCTGAATCTTAGACCGTACCGCACTGGCAAATCGACTAGTGGATTATAACTGGCTTGGGATTTAAAAATTAAAGCTTAGAACACTTTGGTAGAGCAGTAGGCTTTAGAGAGAAGAGATGAAAGTGAATGAGTGAGTTGAAATGATCGAAATCCTTCTTTATTCATAGCTTTTCCAAAGGCAGAATTTTGTCAGAATTTGGGCAGAATTCGGGCAGAATTCTATGAGAAAATGTCGGCAAGATCCGTAACTGCAGGAGGACCAAGTTCAAAAAGCAACGTTCACTAACCGAACTTAGCCGAACTCGGCCGAGTTCTGTCAAGTTTTGTTAATTTTTGCAAAAATGATTTTTAGGATTTTTGAAATTGTTTTAAGCAGTTAGGAGCTTTTTATAAATAGGGGGCTATTTTTAAAATATGAGATATTTTGAAACTATTTTAGGGTAGCCTATTGCCAGTACGACTCGGTGTACAATATGTTCCTAGACTAAAAAATGTGAAAATTACATTGCATAAAGGAAATACAGACTCGAATGGCAAACATATTCGGTCTTGAACAGAATAGGTAGAGTTCTCTGGCAGTGTCCAAGAGTCCAAATAAACTTGAGTAGCCCTTATATCGAGACAAAGTTTAATCAATTATTAAAATCTGGTTTGACGATGACCAATGGGCCAAAACATATTATTCTAGAGGATCATAGAACTGTTGAAATATATTACTGGGTACTTGACAGCGTTCTACCGTTGATACTGCGACGTAGGCTGGGCGTGGCCTACGTACTCATGCACAAATATTCGGGTACGGATCGTGACAATTCACCGCCCTCTAGAGGTGCTCAATGGTCCTACAGTTTCTCCACTGGTTTTATCTGCCAGATTTAACTAAGGAGCAGGAGGATCTGTCATACCTCCAGCTGGATGGCCCGTACTCGAAGGTCCGCAGCCTAAGCTCGCGAGTGATTTCTTTTCCTTCCCACTCGTATTTCTTACTCCTTTTGTGGCATAAGCCAGGGCATGTATTAACTAGACCAAAATAGGGATTTCCTAGCACACAAATTTTTTTAATTACTAATGGTTTTTAACTATTACAAATTACTAACAGATAAAAATGGTTACAAAATAAAAATGTTAGTAAAAATAGAAAAAATTAATATTAGTAACGTATATTATTTTTTGTAACACTTAAAACAGTTAGAAAATTTAATACAGTTAAAATTAAAATAAAAATACATCACATACTTTTTACATGATACAAGTATTATCAGTCTTTCTGCTTTCCATTTTCTCCTCCTCACATCTCTATAGCTAATGGTGACTGCTCGATTGGTAATCCCCCTTCTGTTGGGCGCGTGTTAAAGCATTTGTCAATCCACCTGATCAAAACCAACCCCGTCTAACGGAGACCAAGCACAAGATGAAGACAAGTATATGGCGGTGACGTACGTTACCTAGACAAACAGACTGGCCCTCAATCTTTGACTCATCACCATCCGTCACTTTCTCGATGAACCGAATCCTCCCTAACCCTCAAAACATCTTGAAGACCCTTATCAGCAAGTTCTCGATGATCCACCTCCTTCGCCCCTCGAGCCTCCATCTGGTGTTTGTGGCCCGCATATACAGCTCAGCGGCTTGAGCCTATACATGCCACAACACAAATCTCCCTAGCCAGCTGTTGGAAACCCTTCGCAAGCATGCAATATTTGTCCCCAATAAACTACAAGCCATCATCTGCTAGCCTCCCTATCGAAACCAAGTTGTAGCATAAACTTAGTACATGTCGTATACTCTTGAGAATGAGTTTCTCACCAAACTTCGTCAAGTACACATCATAGATGCCTACAACTGCAGCTGTCCCCTTGTCGTCCATCTTTACAGGTCAAAACATGTCATCGTGGTATGATGTAAAGATCCTCCTATGTGGAGTAGTATAATACGACTCCCCATGTCCATAACCCGGTCGCCATCATGACACATGCCACAAGGTTCCTCTATGTCGGTCGCTACGATGATGATATCTTCAAACGTCATGAGATCCTCATGATCGCCCTTGTCTTTGGCCTTCTCAGCTTTGAGCTTCATGCAGTTCTTATTGATATGACCCCTTTGCCATAGTGATAGCAGCCTTCCCAGCGGCCACAATTGCAAGATCCTGAACTCCCCCCATGTCCTCGCCTGTGACATGGTTCTCCCTTCCTGTAAGAAGCCACCAGAGAGGACTCCTCTACGATTCCACTTGCTTGTGCTAAACCTCCTTATTCAACAAGCTACTTTTGACTGCCTCCATCGTGACAACTCTATCAGATGCGGAGTTGCTCACCGACACCACCAACGTCTTCTTTCTGGTAGAGAACTCAAGAGCAGTAGGGCCTAAAGCTCATCATCAAACATTCTTTTTCACAGACAACTGATTGATGATACCCTAAAGCTTGTTCGATATTGTACTACCGAGTCACCCTCCGTGTACTTCGAGTTGACGAGTTGGCGAATAAGAAATATCTTGTTGTCAGTCGTCTTCTTTTCGTACAGCCAATGTAGCTTCTCCTACAAAGCTTTTACTGAACTCTCCATGGACACGTGGTGAAAAACCGAGTCGTCCAACCATTGGCGGATGAATCCAATGGCCTTTCGATCCAGTCGTTTCTAGTCTTCAACAAATTTATCCGTTGGCTTTGCATTGTCGTCCTCCAACGGACCATGTAAGTCCTTGCACCAGAGTAGATCCTCCATTCTTGGCATTTAAATTGCCTAGTTCCTCCTTGTTATGGTGATCATACGAGTGTTCATCTGCTCCGTAGACATGGTTGCCAGAACCCTCAAAGCTATGGTACCATTGGGCGCGTGTGAAAGTGTTTGCCAACCCACCTGAGCAAAACCAACCCCTGTCTAACGGACATAAAGCACAAGATGAAGACAAGTATATGGCGGTAAGGTACATCACCTAGACAAATCCTAACCTTTAATAAATCATATGAAATTAAAAGATTGATAGAACTTATATTGAACCCTTTGCCCTAATAGGTTCAACCCCCTCATAACTCAAGAATAAAACAGAAGATTATAATTGAGATCACTCACCAACCCATAGCAATCTTCCTAACCGAAGTTGATGACTCCTCGATTAGATTTTCTTCTTCCTTTTGTCTTGGATGGAAAGTCCTAAGAGCAAAGTACGGACTTTCTCTTAGATTTTCTTATGGATGAACACCCTGAATCTCTACTTTGTGCTGTGCTTTGTGCCACCACCATCACCCTATATATATAGGATAAGAAAATCATATTCTAGTCATAATAGAATTTCCTAAATAGGAATAAAATAGGAATCCTGTTAAGCCTAAAATATTCTATCAACGTCATATTTTAGATCATAATAAGATTTTCTAAAATAAGAATTCTATTATACCTAAAATAGCACAACACCAATTATAGACATCCAAATCTGATCAAATCAAATATTTAACTAGATTTGGATTCCACAAATATGTTGTCACCAATTATATACCGGACTCCAACACCTTCTTCTTCTTCTTCTTTTCTTCTTTCACTTTTTTTCTTTCTCATATAGTTGTTCCTGATTCCTTCTTCTAAATGAAAATAAGAATTAGGTTTAGGGCTTGGGAAGGAGGATGTCGGAGGAGGATACTGATGAGGAGTAAAGCAAGAGGTACGGAAGCTACAGCATCAGCGCCTTCGAGACATCCTTCGACTTCGTTGGTTGTAACAGGTTCGATGTCATAGTGGCAATGACTGTTGCCTCCATGACGTCGTCGCCTCCACATACTCGCCATCTTCATGACCTTGCCACCTCCGCGTCCTTGCCATTGTTGAAGTCGTCAACCATCTTTGGGGATGGGAAGCTCTAGAAGTGAGATACTGATTTCTCTGGTTTGATCCCTCTAGAAGATCATTAAATTTTTCTTTTTTTAGTGTTGTTTGTTGTCATTATCCTTGTATTTACTCATATTCGCTCGATTTTAGTTGTTCTGAAGCTTACATATTTTGTGTATTATGGGAAGTATGGATGCTTCTAGAGCTAAATATTTTTAGGAAGGAGAATGTAGCTACAAAATAAGTAGTATAACTCTAAGTTCTCTAAGAATAGAAATGAAAAATATCTGAAGATGAGGCTAATAACATAATATATTAGGACATCTCTCTAAAATCATGTTTCCTAAGGACTTTTCAAACTTCAAGCAAGATCCCTTCAGGCATCCAATTCCCATACATGAACAGAGTAAGATTTGATGGAGAGTGGGGAATTGGTCTTTTGGGACATTAGAGACATGGGTACAATGGTTACTTTGGGCTTTAGAGGAATGTGTGCAATAACTACTTTCGTTGGAGAATTGAAGTGCTGAACTATTTTTTTAGATTTGGTAGTATAATATTAATATGGTTACCTGATGAAAGATGCAGTTATAAACCCTAAGAAATTTGAACTTCATTATGCAGTGTATGCCTTGGTTCGCTAAATATACAAGTCCAACCTGTAAGTTCGGGTAGGGTAACTAATTGAATTTACTCCCTCTGGTACTTTTATTCTCTTTTGTTACCTCACAATTTATTCTCTATTTTGTACCTGCCACCCTTTCTAATTTATTCTTTCTTCAACACATTAGTAATGTCATTTGTATCATTACTATTTCTAAGTTTTTATGGTTATGGTAAAGGTATAGGGTGTTTACCTGCCACTGATTTATTCTCTCTTCAAAACATCAGCAATGTCATTTAAATCATTGCTATTTCCAAGTTTCTATGGTTATGGTAATGGTGTAGTGTTCCAGATAAGTATGATGGCCTTTCGGTGTAGTCATTTTACATGGTTGGCAGGATAGAGGAAGTCATTGCCAAGGCTGATAAAATCGTAAAGAACATGAACCAAACATAAGTTCTATCTGATTGTCTAGTTTGTAATTGAATTATTGGATTGAATACATGGAATATCTTCTTAGTCTTGTTATGTTCCTCTTTTGTAACTAGTCAGCAAAGGAAATTACTTACTATTGTAACATTATTTAAGTGACAAAATTATGAAATCTAGTTGAATGGAACAATGTTGATCATAATTTTGTTTGTACTTTTTATACGATACAAAATTTGTCTATGTTCATGTGCATGAAGCAACTAAATTTGATTTTTAGGCTCAATAGATCCAGAATTTATTTAATATCTTTTGTCCATTCCTAAAGGTTATAATCGTTAGGAAAAAAATTCTTTCATAACGTAAAAATCGTTGAGAATATTTTTATTCCTAACAATAAAAAACATTGGAAAAAAATTTTATAATGGCTTTTTACTGTTAGAAAATTTATTTTGCCAACAATTTTTCCTGTTATAAAATTTTTTTCTAACAACTTTTTACCAGTAGGAAAATTTCCATGCCGTATTACCAATGGTAAAAAACCGTTAGTAACAATTTTTTAACGCTTATAGTCGTTAGGAAATGATTATTTTTGGTGCAGTATCTATTTTTTTGAGACTTTTCTCTGACTTCAGTTAGCATAATGTATATATTAGACGATGCTGGTATGGCGTAATATGCATGATGTATATTTATACTATGCTAGTGTTGCATTTTGCCCTACTGGCTTCATGATCATATATAATATAGTATTTTGGGACACCTATTTAGTTACAGGAATGATATATTTTTTACTTGCTGTTATAGGATTGATATGTTAGGATTGGTCATTTGCCAGTTAGAGTCCACACACTTGTCTTCTAGACTGTTATGATCATCGTACGATATTTTATACCTTGTATGATGTAGCTGGTCATGTTCGTTCTCATATTTATCCAGTATTTTGAGAGCGGACATGACAAGGTTTTTATGGTGGACCATACAAGTCTATTTTTCATAGTTGTAGAGGATTCATCGAGTTAGAAATAACAATCCCTTATTTATCTTCAGTTAATCTTCCCTTGTTTATCTTTAGTTAATCTTCCATGTTTATCGACATTCCTGCTTTCCTTGAACTTTAAACATGCTTTATATTTGTGGTCTTTCTCTTCCGTTATGGATTCTCGTATCCTTATCCATCATGGACATGTCACCTTCTTCTTTATCCAAGGGTTCCACTTCCCTATCGCCTCCAGCAGTTCAAGTTGTTGGCCAGTATTAGACCCTACTACCAAGACGTAGACCAGAGCTAGCAACACCTCAGCATCATTCGGCATTGTCGCTTGATTTTGATTCGTCAACTCACCAAATTAGCCAGCTCAGCCAGCTCAACTATCTCCTCCAGTAACAGCCAAAGCAGTTAGGTCCGCAGTCTATGCTAAAGACGATCATGGTCATGATGATAATGTAGTAGTAACAACAGCTTCAGATCCAGCAGCATGTGGTCCAATTTATCAGCTACTGCAATAAGGTCATGATCAAACCAATACTACTCTGTACTGTGGAGTCAGATTAGCTTTAGGGGCAAGTGGACACCATAGCCACAATTTAGCATCCAACTTCAGTCACCTGTCCAGCTTAGTTCTTTGGCACCAAAGATGCAGTTAAAGTTGATGATTGGTTCTAGGACAAAAGTGGCCATCCTAGATGTAGCCAAGGCTCCAGCAGAGGACAAGGTAGCAATGTAAAGCTATAATTGTCGGATATTGCTCAAGATTGTTGGACAGTGCAAGAAATGGCGCTTCCGAAGCCTATTAATCGAAAAACTTTTAAGGAGTGATTCTAAAAGAAGAAATTCCACTCCACTGCCAAATTTTAGTTTGAACAGTAATTTATCAGTGTTTGTTAGCAGACTAGATTAGTGGATCAGTATGCAGTAGAGTTCTACAGATTCAATAGATTTGCCTTTTGCATGGTAGCTTCCGAGGTGGATAGCCGGAGGTTTGAACATGGATTATATTTGGAGCTTCAGTAGTTCATAGTAGGCCATAGTTATGCCACCTTTGATTTAGTTCTCGAGATGGCCACATCCCTAGAGCTTGTCGGTCAGAGATTAGCAAAGAGGATCATAGGTCAGCAGAGGTCCAACTCTGCTACAAGGAGCACCATTGTTCAGTCATAAACTCCAGCCCAGCAGTCAGAACTCCAGATCCTCGAGCTCCTCGTCCTCTAGTATCCCCAGCCCCAACAGTGGTATTAGTGCAGTCTTCTGGCATTCAGTATTAGCAGGGTATGTCGATTATGGCAAGCTAGGGTACACCGGAGCGTAGTACAGGAGGTACAATTGCTAGTGTCTCAAGTAAGGGGTATTTGACCATATGATTGGGTCTTGCCCACTCTTACATCCCAAGGCTTCTTTAGTCGTGCACTTGCCAGCCCCACCTCACTTAGCGATTGAAGGACAAGCATTGGCAATTTGAACCCTAGCTCAGTATCCATTCTGATGCAGTTCCAGCATTACTATCTGACGTAGTATTCCCGGCCCGCAGGGTAGTAGAATTAACATAAGGTCAGAGCAGTTGCCCCGAGGCGTGCACATATAGAGCTTGGTAACTTGGAGCAGATGTTGGCCGAGGCCAGTTAGATTGTAGGTGAGATTACGACATAGAGCTTGGTATCTATGTATTTATTTATTATTTCTGTATTCACTTATTATTTATACTTTCATTATTATCTTTGCATAATATTTTTTTTTTTACTTCTTCTATGATGAGTTAATAATTTTTGAGCTTATTCCAAATGTTTGTCCAGCACGACTAGTTTTAGTAAAATTCTAGGATAAAATTTTTCTAAGGAGGGTAGACTTGTCACATTCGTTCTTGGATTTCATATTTCTAAACTTTTTATATTTAAAAAATTTCTTATGAATCAAGCTTATATTGTATTTCATATTTTCCTGTATCATGTTTATTATATTTTTTGTACTTGAATTTTGTTGGCTTGATATTGACAATCGTACAGTTGTAAAATATACATTGGTATTGCTATAGACCCTACTAGTGTAGAAATGACATGTAAAGCGCTATACTCTAGAGGAGGGTGAATAGAGTATGCATCAAAAAATTAACTATTAAAAAATTGTTAGCAGCAAGATCACAAATATATCACAGATATGTAAATGTAAAAGTAAAGAGCAGAGAGCAAACACAAACACAAGGATGTATACTGGTTTTTCCCTAGTGAGGACTAGTCCAGTCGGAAGAACTCCAGCTTCTAGTTGAAATCTATATAGAAAAACATCGTAAGTTTTCATACGAAGTTCTTGCAACTTCTACAATACGAGCTTTGAGCCAAAGTACTCGACCAACTTTAATTGTGAAGTGTCTTTCTTCAATCAAGCCTCTGATTATAATTACTCTGAACTTCTAGACCGTACCGGACTGGCAAATCGACTAGAGGATTGTAACTGGCTTGGATTTGAAAATGAAAGCTTTAGAACACTTTGGAATACCGTAGTAGGCTTCGAGAGAAGAGAAGAGAGAATGAACTGGTGTGTTGAAATGGTTGAAATTTTCTCTATTTATAGGTTTTCCAAATGAAGAATTTGGAAAAATTCGGAAAAAATTCAGACAGAATTCGGATAGAATTCTTTGAGAGAATATCGACAAATAGTCGTTGCATTCGTAACTAAGGGGAGACTGGTTCAAAAATCCAACGTTCCAAACCAAACTCGAGTCAAATTCAGGCCGATTTCGGACCGAATTCTGTTGGTCCATAGTTGATTTGGTTAGGGTTTTGCAAATCGGGTTTTGGGCTTTTGAGAAGTCGAGCAGTTAGGAGCTTCTTGTAATTGGCTTATTTTTAAAATAAAGGATATTTTGAA